>CM018692.1:100184661-100374641 GCA_009363875.1 Mikania micrantha | reverse complement strand
GGAAGCACATCCCTTCTGAACACTTTTGGTCTAATAAATACCCTGCTTCCGAAAGTCACTCTTCGGAAGCACCTCAGTCAGAGAAATTATTGTGAAACCAGCTGTCATCGGAAGACCTTTTTCTGACATCCGGATCTCAATAATGTGTCTAATATTAAATGCTGAAATCCGATGTATATAAAGGTCTCCCGCTCATTCAAATTCTCACAAACTGTTTCACTTTGAACTCTTCTTCTCTTTGATCTCTCCAATTGTGCCCTAAAATCACCAACTGTCATGGCTCTTCTTGCTTTCAAACCTTCACAAACACCAGCGGAGTTATTAGCAGAACATGATGCTGACTTCGCCCCAATCATCTCCTTTCTTCAAAGGAGCAGGCTTTCTTTTTGCATTAACCGTTCAGCCCTTGGTGTATGAATCTCATCACCAACAGTTTTGGGCATCTTGTTCTGTTTCTTCGTCTCCCAATGGTCGGTCTCTTGAAGCCACCATTGATGCTCATCCCATTGCTATCACTGTGGAAACCATCTGTCGGCATCTTAAATTCAATGATGCCGGTGGAAGGGTCTCTTTCACGAAGGATGAGGTAGCATCGACATTTAAGTCGATGGGGTACGAAGGTCCTCTCCCTTCAACAACCTATTTGAGGGTAGAGTGTCCTATAATTACAAGTACCTCATACATGTGTTTTTACATTGTCTTTCAAATAAATCTGGTGGTTGGGACCAAGTTCCATCTGATTTAGCTTCGGCTATTCATGGCTTGTTTCTAATCAACTGTTTATTTTTTCTGCTTTTATTTTTAATAATTTGGTTGACAACATCACGTCACCAAAGAAGTTTTGTATGTATCCCAGGTTTTTGCAACACCTTTTTAATGAAGAGTTAGGAGCTTCCCTTTCTCTAACTGGGAATACTTACAAAATGCCCTTGGTCTCTTCCAAGATTTTTGTGCAACTCAAGAAGAAGAGTGCTCAGTTCTCTGGGACATTCACTCCTCTTCTTTCCTCTATGGAGTCCCCTGCTCCAGAAGGTGACAGCTCTGTTTACCCCACACAGATGCTGAACCCACACCTTCCACTTCTGTCCTCACCCCATAAAAATCACTTACAAACGCAAACGAAACCCTGTGCAACTTTCTACAGTTGTTCAGGCTCCTTCTACTGAACCCAAACAGAAAAAGGTTAAAAGAACTGCTCAGGGCACAGTTCTACCTAAGGTGAAAGCCACACCCCTTGTTTCTCCACAGTTCTTCCTTTGAACCTGTGGTTGCCCTCAACCAGCCTGAAAGCCCTCAGCTTATGTCACAAAACATAACTGAGAATATTCAAAGGGATGCACCCATCATTGAGTTTGCTTCTCATGAAGCAACTTCATTAGATAAGAGACTGTCTCCCAAGTCTCCAGGTTCATATCATCCAGAAATGCCCCCCACCCATACTATCACCCAGGCTCAAGGAACCCCTGCTCTAGCTGTGGAGGAACCACTCTCTCCCACTACCCAAACTTTAATGAGAGTGGTGACACAGTTACAAGCTCGGTTCCCTGACCCAGAGCCTATTCAATCAGAGGTTGGCCCCAGTAGTTCTGAAGGGGTCAATGCAGGTGAGGCTGCCACTACTGTTGATCTTAATAAAGATCCACAGGACAGTGGTACAGGCAATAGGACCTCACCTGCGGCAACCTATATTGGGGAGGACTTCTTTGAGGTTCTTCTCAATGAAGGGAATCCAGGGTGCCAAGAACCCACATCTGGTGGTGGAGGTGCAGGAGCTAGGCTCAGGACTCCATCGCCCCATGATTCTACTCCGGTAGAGGAGGGCACATCCACACAGGAATTGACGGCTACAATAACTTCCCTCCAAGCCAGGGTAGCTCAGTTAGAAGCTGAGGTGGCTACCTGCGCTTGAGGTCCAAACCAAAGATGCCACTATTCTGGACCTCAGGAGGCGTCCCCCAGTCACTCTACATCCATTTCACCCTGATCCTGCTACTACCACTTTCACCTCCCCTGATGCTACCAAAAAGGGGGAGAATATACCAACTGTAGGGTCAGAATCAGAAGCAAGAGAAGAGGAGGGTGCACAGGAAGTTAATCCATCCTTAGTCACTTTGACTGCTGAATGGGATGACTTTCTTGGGTACTTATTTCAAGATTCTTCTTCTACTTCTTCTCTTCTTCTGCTTCTGAGGATACAAGGGAGGTTGCCAAAGAGACTGAACAGCAAACATCAAATGTCTCTTTGGAACCTCAGTCCCCTCTTGGGACTAAGTCTCCTTCTGAGACTGCAGCCCAGGTTGTCATGGAAGACACCACACAAGAAGAATCAATTTCCATGAAATCTGTGTCCCCTTCTGGGACAGAAGCTGCTGAAGCTCTCTCTTCCTCTCCTGAGCCCTTTGTGGAATCTAATAAGGAATCATCTAAGGGGATTGGTCAACTGGAGGAACAGTGAATGCTGAGGTTAACTCCGAAGCTGCAGCTGCCTCCGAAGGCCCAGTCATCCTGGATGTTTCCTCCACAGAGGAGCTACATGCCAATGAACCAGCTGGTGAGGCAACAGAAAGAAATCTCCTCTGGGGCAAAAATAACTGCTGATGACAAAGGAAAACGTAAGCTAACCCAGAGGAGGAAGCAGAACAGGAGGAGATGAGACCAAAGAAAACAAAGGGCCGACCAAACACTTCTCTAGATGAAGAGCGAGCTAGACTCTCTGCTTTGCTAGAAGAAAAAGGTTATGACTTTGATGAAGTCATCAACTGGTCGGTACCTAGAATGGCTGCCGAGCTGGACAAGGTGCAGCAGCAAGAACAAGCTGTTGCTGCATCAAAGGCCCTGAGTGTACTTACAAAGAAGCAAAAAGAGAAGGCCTACAGAGACAAGAACAAGGCCTTTCTCTTGGAATATGGCTTCCATGCTCGGCAGCTAGGCCCAATGAAGAACTCAACCATGGATATGCATATCAGAGATATAAAAGCCAAAGTTGCAAGAGGTGAGTTACCTTCAATTGAACAAATAAGGGCAAGAAAGGAAAGCCTAATGAGAGGCTTAGGTTTAGGGGGAGGAGCTACAATAGAATTTCCCCTCTCTGGTGCAGGGATCAGAGAGGGAGAAGAAGTCATGTGTGGGGCAGCAACAAAAGCAATGTTCCCAACATGTTCCCCCTAAATCCAAAAGAAGAACCAATATCTCCTCCTTCAAGTCCAAGTATGGATAACATGCCAATCTCCTCAGTCTTCAAAAAGGGTAAGAAGACTACAAGGAAACCATCAACACCAAACCCTGATCCTGAGAGACATACACAGGCTGAAGAGAGGAGAACAGAACCCTCAAGGAATGAGGATATTGGGCCACAGCCTACTGCAACAACAGGTGCAGCAGTAGAATCAACTGTGGAAGCCCACAGGCCAGAGTTCTGAGGAGACAAGCCACTGCTCAAGACAAACCAAGATTCACAAGAAGAAAGAGCATGGCTAAAAGGAAAAAGGAAACAAAAACTATCCCCTTTGACTCTGAGCCTGATACAACACTCTCAGTACTTGAAGCCACATCTGAAGCAACTCCCCAAAACACAAACCCTAGAAGACATGATGGATATCAGCAGACTAATGCATGAGCATTCATACATCCCTTTGGTAAATTGGAGCTTCAATGCACAAGAAAGGATATTCATCCTCACCGACTACAATGGAGAAAATAAAACTGGTGGATCTTTTGCATCTGATGATGTTGGCAAAACCCTATATATTGATCTAGATATGCTCCCTCTCAATAATCCTGACAATGGAGCAGATGGGAGGTCAGCTATCAGATTAATTAGAAAAAGGGCACAGGTACTGAGGGGTACATGGAAGCCAAGGTTTATCCCTTAGAAGTTTTGGTAGCATCAGCCTAGGGGGAGACTGTAAAGACTAATAAAGGCTGATGCTCACCAAACTTCTTGTTTTGTCCAAGTATAGGAGTCTCTTTGAATAAACACCTTCGGAAGGAGAAGTGATTCTTTCTTCGGAAGCAGCATTGCTTCCGAAGGATAACTGGTTCCTGCCGAAGGTTGTACAAGACAACTGCTTCCGAGGAATCCTCTTATGCTCGGAAGACAAAGACTTCCGAGGAATCTTCTTATGCACTAAAGACAAAGACTTCCGAGGTTTATCCTCTGACAAAGACTGTAGCAGATTACACTTATGGTACAAAAGGTACTGACACAAGACATGCTGGTCTGAGTAAAGATAGAGACAACATGTAATGAGTCAGATAAAGCACCTTACCTCTCCCATGCTACATTAAATGCAAAAGATCATCTGAAGCCTTGAAGATCAATAACATTAAATGTCTTTTGTATTTAGTAGTCTTTTGTAAAGTCAATGTCTATTAATGTAATGATTATGAAAGAGTGTCTTAGCCTGTTAAGACACTCAACATACTAGAATAAGCTTTACTTTATGTACTTGTCTAGTATACCCAACTTGTATTCCTAAGTGTATACGGTTGTAGCCTCGGCTATATAACCTCCCAATGTATTGTTGCTTGAAGTGTGCTTGCTTGTATACTTCCACTTTGAGAGAAATATATCCTTGAGCTTGAATTATTCCTGTGTTCTTAATATTGTTCAAAGATTATTATTGTGTCATTTTGAGTGAAATTGTGAGATCATTCTAACAGAACATTCCGCATCTGTTAGAGTGAAGTAAGAAATACTTGTGAAGTGTTGTTTAGAGATAACAACCCGATCCTACACTCTCAGTTAATCTTTAAAACTTAAGATTATAGTGTTAGTTAACAATTTATATGTTAGTTAAACTGCTTGAAAACTTTGTTAATCTGTTAGTCAGTCTTTTAGACTAATGGTTATAATGTTAGTTAACTATTACCATGTTAGTTAATATGCTAAAATCTTTGTTAATCTCTTAATTAATCTTTAAGACTTAAGGTTATAGTGTTAGTTAACATGTTAGTGAACATAAAAAACTAAACGAACCTAAAAACCTACATAAAGATTCATAATTTGATAAATAACAGTGCCTTATTTTTTTATTTTGCTTAGGTCTAGTGTGTCAAAAAAAACTATAACCCAACAAACCCGATCTGAACCCGAATAAGCTTAATAGGGTCAGTTATTCAAGTCAAAAATGTTAGTTAGGTCATTCGCGTCAACACGCTTAACCCAAACTTTTATTAGGATAGGTTTTTGGTACATTTTTAAAAATTAGTCGGGTTTCGGGTTAACTCGAATAAGGATAATTGTTATTTTATATATATATTAATGATTAAATATAAATTGTATTTAACATTTTACCGAAATATTTAGTTAAGTTAACTACATATAACTATGACTATTAATATAATTATATATGGTTTAACACATTTTTCATTGAATTATATATTTGGAAAATGAATTATTTGTATAAATTTAAAATTAGGTTAAAATAATTGCAATTAAATATTAACCTGACTAACCTTACCCGAATAAACTGCGACCCAACTAACTCGAACGTTATTTAGGTTGGGGTCAGGGTTACAAGTCAATATATTTTTAGAGGAAACCTGACTAACCCGGCCCGATCAACACTCCTACATAGGACAATCAAAACGTTTGGGTCGCTCCTGATATGTGTTGCCTGCTCCAGTTATTGCCCGGGAGGGTGAAGTGATAAACTCATGGTTTTTGTTGAAGAGACGTTTATGGGAAAGAAATTGCAAAAACAACATTTATTTTCTTGACATTTTGATACCTTTGCATTTATTATTATAAAAGTCTGTATTTTCATTAGTTGTTTACTTGTACTGTACAACTGTTTGTTGCATGCATGTCTACTACAACTTTTCCTATATAAATGCGGTGGCATCAACCATTCATCATCTTCATCTCAAAACTGATCGATCAATATGGCATCTTCTTCTAAACTATTCCTTCTCCTTGTTGTTTTTGGTGTTCTTGTTTGCACTTCGAGTACTGCTCGGAAATTGACGAGTTTGGAACCGTCCTTTGCAGATGAAAAGACGCTCGATGGTGGCGGGCTTAGTGGCAGTGGTGATCTTGAATTCAGTGGTGGTTTTGGATTGGGAGGTGGTGGTAGTGGAGGGTTTGGGGTAGGTGGTGGTGGTGGACTGGGAATTGGGCCCATAATGGGAGGAGGATCCGGTGGTGTTGAAACGCCTTGATCGATTGAGGGAATGCATGCATGGTATAAGTCTAGTAATTTATATATATTGTGCATGCATGGCGTGCTTGTTGGGTTGATTGATACTGAATCGTATGATTTTCTGTTAATTTGAAGTTAAAACCGGCCTTAAATGTTGTAATAAACTAAAAAAAATGTGTAACTATGTACGTAAAAGAATAAATAAAAAGGCAGCTTCAATTTCTTTACCTAGTTAGTAAATCAACAGTTCACATTTGTTACTGGGAAGCAACAACGTAACAGCTTGCATGTATGTTATATATGTAGGTTGTGTCTCATAATGGTTATTTTTAGTTAAAAATACTGGTTTCGCCCCCTTGTTTCAAAAAATTAACATGTATTATGATTTACGTAAATTTTCACCTCCCTTTCAAAACGTTCAAGCTCCACCACTGTATGTTATATATGTAGGTCAAGTTTGTTAATATCATATTCAGATCAAACAAATGTAGAACATTAAATAAAATGAAGATGTACACGAGAACGTATATGAACAAAATAAAATAATTAAACGTTGTTTGTTAGTCGATTACCAAATTCTTAATTGGTTGTAAAATCTTGTCTGATTGATTGGTTGATGCATGACGGGCTATAAAGTTCAAGACAAGATGGTTACAATATAAAGTATAGGGGCTAATGTTGTGTTGATTGTAAAGTTAGGGACTAAAGTTATCAATCTAGAACTTAATTTGTTAATAGGTTGTTGGTAAGGTTGATACTTGATAAAATAAAAGGGGAAACACAGCTTGTGCATTAATCCACCCGTTTAATTCATTTCATTTTCTTTTATACGTAATCTCGAAATTGTTTTGCTCATTATAAGATTGATAACATGAGTTTGGTTGGTCTTAAGATTCTATGGTGTTGTTCAACTAACAACAAGTGGTGTCAGCGTCAGGTTCATCTTGCTCAAGAGAAAGCTAAATATTATGGTTGAATCGGTGATCAAAATTGTATAATTGACGTTCAAATTGTAGAAATTCGATAGCAAAAATGATTATACCTTGAAGAGGATAAATTAAGATACGAGCTCTCTTATTCATCAAGGGATTAGCGACGCACTTTTGGACAAAACTGGAATCGTTATGCATGATTAAAAGTTTGGGGAATCATTTGTATCTCAAGAAGAGACTTTATACGTTTCAGATGAGTTTAGGTAAGTCAGTTGAGGAACACACTAATGAGTTTAACAAATTGGTTTTAGATCTTGAAAATATTGAAGTAGAACTAAACATATCTACCATTGTCCTACCTATGCTTCATACACATTGTATATATATGGTTCCCGGTCAATTCAACTGTTCTTAAAGAAAGATCTTGGCCGTTTAAAATGGCAGAGAATAAATCTCAGCTGTGTAATTCAATTTAGGGGTACTTATGATAAAGTACATTCCCACTATCCTTCTTATCACAGTTAAACAATTATTATTTTTTTGTATAATGAATTTTACTAAATTGATTCGATTATACCATTCTACCCAGCCATCGGACGGCTATAAAACTACTTATGGTTGAGAGTCATTTACCATGGAAGAAGCATGATCAGCTGTTTTAAAATTAAAGGCAGGCCAAAATCCAAATTCAGAAGAAAAGGTTGGTTTAATTTATGTGAAATTGTGTAATGGGAAAGCACAAGATCGAGGGTTAGATTTGGTAAAGGAAGACATACTACAAAAGGGTATCTTGAATTACATCCATTTTGATTTTTCAATAAAGTATCTTTCAAAGAAGTCATTGCATATATGAACTCAAAAAATTACCTAGGCGGTGGGGTGTGTATATATACATAGATGGTTTAATGATAACATGAGGCTTCGTGTCTTTCATAACCCACTTTTATTATACTAACCCGAATAATTACGTCAAGTTCAATCTAAATCTTTGATTTTCTTTTTTGAAAATTATTGTAACACATTAGAACACTTTCTTTTTTATGTATTTTTGTATATTTATCACCGTTTAAGAGTTAACATCGTTATAATTTTTTAAGTTACATTATTGTAATTGTTTAAACCCAAAAGCTTACAACGATTTGGATTGATTTTGAGTTACATGTAATATCGTTGTAAGTTATTTGAACTACATGTGTTTGTTCGGGAAAAAAAATAAAGATTTTGATTAATTTTTGCAGAGTTATTTAGGTTAATATAATAAGACTAGGTTATATTTTATTTTCAACTATACATATATAGAGAGGATTGTGAACATATAATAACTTGCAATTAAAGTATCAACCCAAATAACTTTGACAAGATGAAGCCAAATCTTGGATTTTTTTAACATCATTGTCACATATTTACAACACTTTTTTTTATTAATTTGAGAAGATTAATCAATGTTTAAGACATAACATCATTGTAAGTTTTTAACTTACAGCACGATGTAACTGTTTTAAGCCCAAAACTTACAACGATTTTACGTCTTAAACAGTAATTAATTTTCGCAAACTCATTAAATAATAAAGTATTGTAGATGTGTTACAAACTTACAATGATATTAAAAAAATCCAAGATTTCGTTTTATCTTGATAAATTTATTTGGATTAATGTTTTAAAAGTGAGATATATAAGGTTTGATGATCACATGGGTTTAAGAGAAGTTAGATGCCAATGTGGGACTAGCCCATTTGGTAGAGACATTGTCTCTTAAAAAGAATGTCTTTGGTTCAAATCCAAACAAAGTAGAAATGTTGAGTGTAGCTTAGGAGAAGAAGTAGAATAGTATGGGTGTTAAAAAAAGTCATATATGACTCAAAAAGTCAATGTATGAACTCAATAGATTCAAGCCATTAAATATTTTGATAAAGATGGAGTTTGAAGTGGAGTTAGGAAGATCTTGTGAACAAAAATTCAAAGAGAGAGATTTAAGGTTTTAGAAAATGAAAAAAGTTCACGTGGATAGTCACGTGACTGCTTGTGATTTCTGGAAAAGATAAACCTAAACCCCAAACACATTATTATCCACATTGTCCACATATATGGGACTAGCCTAAAGGCATATGCATTATTGTAGAGATTAAACAGAAATTTAAAAAATGAGGTCCATCATCATCAACCAACACCATACACCACACCAATCAAATGACTTCCATTGGTACTCAACACCAACTCGAACCGGTTTGCAAAGATACTTTCCTAACCATGTGAAGACCAAACCCATGGCTCTCACCTCTTCGCATATGGTGGTTCTTGCTGTCAGCCCACCTGCCACCACCGGAGATATGTCTGTCTTGATTCCCACAAGGTTTTATCAGTACCCTCTTCAATTCTACCTTAATTAGTATGTGCATTGGTTTGTAAGGACTCATGAGTTTTATATCAACACAAACTCTTCAATCCTACCACCAGACTGTTTGTTTATACACATGTAGGTATGCTGGCAAAATGGGCGGGTTGTGTTGGGGTCAGAATGGATTCGGGTCAGGATAGGTGCGGGTCAGAATTGACCCATTTCAACCCTTTCAATATTATGATGTTACCCATTTCAACCTATTATAATACAATTGTTACCCAAACCAACTCATTTCCTTTGATTTGGATAAAAATTGTCACCTCTACATGTAGGTGATTTAATGGTTAAAGTGGAGAAAATACAACATAAAAGTATAACTTTAATTATCATTTAAGACGATTTTCTTTGAAAGTCGCCAGCCCAGTTGCTTGCTGTCATGCTTTACCTACTCCTGGTTAGTCAGGTCTTGAGAGGGACCTAAGTGTTAACCATATAATTTGGTTGTTCATACGATCATAAAAAAAAATCAAATAACCTATATTTTGTACTGAATTGTCTTTTTATGTACTGAATTTGTTTTTTTTACTAGATTTGAAAATATAGTATAACAAAATATAAATTTAGTATTAAAATAAAATTTGTTTTAGGTTTTCATAAATAATTATTTTTAGTAAACCCAATCCTCATGTACCTTTGTAGTAATTACAAATCATTATCATTTTAAAAATTTAATAACAACCTAATGATGACTTTGCAAACAAAATAATAAAATCCAAAAATAATAATAAGAAAAAAAAACATTTAACTTTTAATTTGTTTGATGTGATATGACAGTGTGGCATTCATCTTTCTTTACTGGATTGCCAACTTCGTAATCCCAGAAATCATCATGAAAGATCTCCAATCCGAAGATGCAAATGAAGAAGATCAAAATTAACCATGCATGCTGCTTGATTCAACCATTTCATTCATCTTTCAACAATAATTATTTAATTTACATCTAATTGGTCTCTTAAACCAAAAATTTAAACCATTTACAATTAATTAGATGCATATTTATATGTAACAATTATTTATACATCTATCCAATCATTTTGAATGGAAGCAACTGGTTTCTCAGCTAGAGATGCATTCCCACTTTTTGGTGGTTTCTTTGAAAACATTGAAGTTAAAGACTGACGTAACGGGTTTTCTTCAACGCTTTTCGGGTCTTTTGGTGGTGTTTTCGCATGGCTCCTATCCTTGTTACCAAACACGAAGCTTAGCCTTCTAAACCGACCCTTTTGTTCACCTGTTGCGGACGTATCGTCATGCTTTGTGAACCTAATGAACTCGTCTGGGTTCAATACCATCATCACCACATTGTCGTATACCTACCACCACAAAACATATATGATATATATAGCAAATGCACATGCTCTTAGCCATAGGGTTTCATATGTTGAACCGAACCACACAAACCAAAGCAAGGCCGCCAGTTTAATATTAAACTGCTTCAGTTTTAGCGGTTTGGAACTTGAATCTGCTTACCTTACTATTTACATTATTACATACATATATGTATGTGTGTGTATTCATTTTGGGTCAGAATCCTTGTATGATATAGGTTTAATAAAATAAATAATTAGTAAATAGTGAAAAGGTGAACTAGAAACTTAATAGTTAAGAATAAAGATATTACCCAAGAAAGAAATAAAATATAAAAAATAGGTGAAATAAAAGTAGAAAAAAACAAATCTTAAGTTCATGGAATTGTGAAGGTTGGCATAAACAATTACTTATAATTAAGTAATCAAGAAACATCTTTACCATTTAAAAATTTATAACTTGAAACAAAAAAAAAACAAATAAAAAGATCAATACAAACCGGTATCCCCCAAAACTAAACAATTAAAACCAACCAATCTTACCAACCCCCCCCCCAACTGACCGGTTTGTTTTTTCACTTGCTGATAGCGGTTTGATCCAAAGTTTTTGTAAAGAAAGATCTAAGCTGGACTCTGAACACCCCTCTACACAGATGCACACGTGTCTTAAAAAAAATTAGATACCTGACATAAATCATCAACTTTTTCAAACCAATTTTTTCCCTGACAAGTTGCAACGATGTAGTCTTTGCATTCGAGAAACAGCTTGTACAGATATTCATCAGTTGCGGTTTTTGTCTCCGCAACTGCGCATCCTGAACACAGCTGAAAAATAGAATAATTTATATTTAGAAACACTTGTATAATAACAGAGATATAAATCAAAATAACATAGCAGTGAGTTACAAGAGATGTGTAAAGTTGTTCAAAAAAATCAGAAGGCGGGAAATCCTCTAAGCCCTGCAGAATGTGTTCCCTAAAGACATAATAACCATGAACTTCTTAACAGATAAACAACATGAAAAAATAATCTAGATTGTTTGAAAAATAATATAAAATACTTGCTTACACAGACAAATCTTCGTCGTACAATGGAGTCTGTTTAACAGCTGGCACTGGTTTTGCGGTTTCCCAAATCTCTCTCCACAAATTTCCTAAACGCAAACAAAATATAATAAAACAAGATTTGTAAATCTGAAACGAGAATAGAATGAAGAAGAGGTTAATAGAATAAGCAAAGTAATGGAATGGATTGTTCCAATATTCTGCAATGTTTGGTTGTGCAATGGAAATAGAATGTGTTTTCAAAAACCAAATTAAATTTAAAAGCAATAGACACAAGTGTTTATGTCATTCTCACTATAATGAACATCTCTCTCTCTAACACACGTGCGCATCTATACCAAATGAATAACTTTCAATGCCTGTGTTACAATTCTACGAGTCTAAGGTAATGTATGGTATGCATGAACGCAAGGAATGAAATGTGTCCATTACATAGGAATGAAAAAATATATTTGATAATCACATAGGAATGGAATGTACTATTATATAAGAAATGAAATTCCTTCATTAGATTTCTAATGATTTTCATTTCTTGTAGGAGAGGTTTTTTTTCCATTTGTTCAAGGAATGGAATGATTTTTTTTATTTTAATCTTTTTATTTAAAGTTAACCCAAACCGTAATCTGGACCATGATCTAACCCATAAACCTGAATCATGAATAAGACCCATGATCCAAAACAATGACAGGAACCATGACCCAGTCCATAACCCATATCAATGTCTCATGACCTAGTAAAGTTCACTAATTGGTAGGGTTTAAGGAGGGCCGGAGGGGTGAGTTAAAGACAAATCTTACTCATATCTCAATGAAATAAAGAGGTTGCTTCTAGAGAGAATCATGGCTTAGATATACCTTATTACTTTTAATTATGTATTATTATGATTGATTATGTATCTATTTGTCCCTACTGAATAATGAGACTTTACTAGGTTTGTTTATTGTATATCAATATGTATACTTTACTTTTTTTTTAATTTCTTTTTGCACATACACACAAGCATTAGCATTAGCATATACAAACAAAAATGGTAAAAGATGATTAACATATAATTAAGATTGTAAACCCCCACCCCTACAAAAAAATATATGTAATTATGTATTATTATGATTTATTATATATCTATGTCCATACTGAATAGTGAGACTTTACTGGGTATGTTTGTTATATATCTATATGTATATTTTACTATTTGTTTTCTTTCCTTTTACACATATGCACAAGCATTAGCATATACAAATAAACATAATAAAAGACGATTAACATATAATTAAGATTATAACCCCCGCCCCCAAAAAAAAAAAAAAAAAAAAACCTCAAAGTAATTATGTATTACTATGATTTATTATATGTCTATATGCCCCTACTGAATAATAAGACTTTATTAGGTATGTTTTTTGTGTGTGTATTTATGTATACTTTATTTTTTTATATCTTTCTTTTTACACATACACACAAACATTAGCATACACGTAAACACAATAAAAGCCAATTAACATTTAATTAAGATTATAACCCCCCCCCCCCCCAAAAAAAGAAGAATAATAAAAAGTTCCACTTATTAGGAGGGTTTGGGGAGAGTGAAAATAAAACAAACATTTTTCCTGCCCCAAACGAAGACAAACCTTATCCCTATTCCAATAGAAAAAAAAATGTTGCTTTCAAAGAGACCCCTAGCTCATATATGTCTCATTATTGTTAATTTTATTATCATGATTTATTATACGTCTATATGTATGCTTTCCTTTTTTTACTCATACACACAAGCACTAGCATACACATAAACATAATAAAAGAAAATTAACATATAATTATAGGGGTTGGATCCAGTGAGAAGAGATTTTTGCCTAAGAAGAGTAAGAACCATTAAGAATTTGACACGTGGCATGCTAAAAACATTAAAACAAAAATCCAGTACGAAAAACAAAATACAGTACAAAAAAAATTCAGTACAAAAAAACAAAATAATATAGTACAAAAAATAAAAAATGTAGTACAAAAATTAAAAAATCCAGTACAAAAAACAAAAATACAGTACAAAAAACAAAAATACAGTACAAAAAAACAGTCCAAAAAACAAAAATACAGTATAAAAAACAAAAATATAGTACAAAAAACATAAAAAATCCAGTACAAAAAAATACAGTACAAAAAGATACAGAACAAAAAAATCAGTATAAAAATCTCTTCTTAGGCATACCATGTGTCAAACTTATATTGGTTCTTACTCTTCTTAGGCAAAAATTTCTTCTTATTTGATCTTTCCCCTATAATTATAATTATAAACCACCGCCTCCCGAAAAAAAAGGTAAACAAATCAAGTAAATAGAAGGAATAACATTCCTTAGTAATGGTGAATTCCACTCCATTCTGTTTTCTGATTCCAGCATACTAAACGGTACTAGAGTAATTACTTGTGTATTTACATAGGGTTAGGATCAACCAAACATTTTAATAATGGTATAATGTGTGTAGGCTATACATTAACAAGATGTATACGTGTGCGTGTGTGTATATATATATATATATATATATATATATATATATATATATATATATATATATATATATATATATATATAGGGAATGATTCAAATACTAACCCTCCTTACGGCGCTAACCCATTAACTTTGGCAAAAAATGGCCGAATCTTGATTTTTTTTTAAACATCATTGTAACACAATTTAAACCCCATGTTCAGTTTTGAGTTTTGGCTAATTCATCACCGTTTAAAAAATATCATCGTTGTAAGGTTTTTCCTTTTTATAGGGAAGGGTATAAAAAATAACCCTCTTTTTTTGCTACAACTACATAACCCATTTCAACCAATAAAAAGCTAACACATAAGCTTTTCATTAAAATATTAAAAATGGCATCCTAGTCATTTTACCTTTATAAGTTTTTCCCCCATCTTTTTTAAACATTAATAACTTTTTTATAATATATTATTTTTTAAAAAAAATTGAACCATTATATTCGTCTCATTTTTTTCTTTAATTCCGTTATAGTCTCGACTAATTTTTTTTACTTTTTTTAGATGCCCTATATTTACATCATTGTAACGAGCTTAAATATAACAAATTTAATTGAAACTTTTTTAAAAATGATAAATTACAGTGATGTAATTTACATTGACGTAATTTATCGTGATGTAATTTACATTGACGTAAAATTTGATTTCGGTTTTTTCGGTTAATTTGGTTCCGGTTCGGTTTTTTCGGTTAATTCGGTTTCGGTTCGGTTTTTTTTTGCTTTTTACTCATCCCTAATTTGTAACGAGCCTAAATACAACAAATTAGTTTGAATTGTTTTCGAACAATGATAAATTACATCACTATAATTATCATTGTTAGAGAAAAAAAATCAAAATAATGTGTTATATTACATCACTGTAATTTATCATTGTAATTATCATTGTTAGAGAAAAAGCAAAATAATGTGTTATATTAATTACATCACTGTAATTTATCATTGTTAGAAAAAAATTTAAAATAATGTGTTATATTTATGCTCGTTATATCGATGTTAATAATGGGCAATGAGATAAAAAATTAAAAAAAACTAGTCAACATTATAACGGGAATTAAAGAGAAAATTACATCACTGTAAATAATGTGTTACGTCACCGTTAATTATGTCATTGTAAATTACTTTATTTTGTGTTACATTACTTCATTTTGTGTTACATTACTGTAATTTACCATTGTTAGAAAAAATTTCTAATTAATTTGCTATCGTTAAGTTCGTTACAATGATGTAAATACATGACATCAAAAAAAAAAAAACTAGTCGAGACTATAACGAAATTAAAGAGAAAAATGAGACGAGTATAATGGTGCAATTTTTTTAAAAAAATAATATAGTATAAAAAAGTTATGAATGTTTAAAAAAAAAGGGTAAACTTTATATAAATAACAAATGTCCTAAATGCCCTTCATACTAAAGACAAAAGAATTGACACGTGGCACGATCCTATACATTTACCTTTTTCAAGTAACCATTGGATGATGGTTAATGGGTTGTAACAAAAGATGAGGGTTATCAAAAATTCCATGCCCTATATATATATATATATATATATATATATATATATATATATATATATATTAGGTTATAAACCCGAGTATTACACGGGTTTGAGTAACAAATAACTCAGTTAAATATATTTATGGGCCCATTTCGTTTCTCAAAAGCCATTTATCCTAACCGGCTCCATGGACGCTCACGTTCAAGAAGAAATTGAAATTAAAAATCCCAAGAAATTGGGCCCAAGGGACCGCCACCAGGGGCTCTGCCCCTTGGACCCCGCCAGGGGCGCTGCCCCTAGGACCCCACAAGGGGGCGCGGCCCCCTTGACCCCCGCTTGGTCAGGAGCTTTGAATGCGTTAGGGGCCTTTTTTTCCCGACTCGTCCTGGGCACCCAATTTATCAGGGCCGCCCCTGGTACGTTTGTATCCTATAATTCACCTTGAAAGCTTGCATGTCTGAAAGAAGTTGAGAGCACCCAGCTCCAACACTGAGAACATGAAAAAAATTCCATTTGATTATAATCACATAAAATAACTATTAAAAGATAAAACATAGTAAGTATGAACTATTTTTAAATAATGAAAAACGGCTTTCACATCCATGAATGTGAATTATTTATAAAATTATGAATTCATGAATTAACGCTTCCGCTTAACACATATGAAAAAGATTAATAAACTCTAGCCGAGACATATACATGAAATCAATTCGGGTCGCAACGCCCAGGCCACCAAGAGCCGGGGTCCCCCAGTAGACATCTCTTGATTTCTAAATGTATCGAAGCTTCGGGTAGTAAAAAAAATTAGGATTATGTATTTCCAAAGTCGAATTTCATATTCCAATAAACCCGTAATCATAAAAAAGTAGGTTTTTTTATCTATGGGCCTCTCAAAATAAAAATTAGGATTGGATCTACCCCCCTAAAAATCGGACGTGAAATTTTCCTTTCATCCGGCTAAAGTAGGTCAAATAAAGAAAAAGAAAGGAATTCTCGCTTTCAAAAATTATACAAGGTACGCTATTGAAGTAATACATAGAGACCCATTTTAAAATGAGTCAAACTTAAATATGATTGTAATTATTTTCTATTATTCATTTATTATTTATATTTGAATTGTAACTATAGAGTTTTTTAATTTTATATTTTTTAAAATGTCCATAAATTAAAAAAAAAAAAGAAAGTAAAATAGGTTATGGAACAACCATATTGATCCTACAAAAAAAAAATTAAGATACTTTTAATTTCTAACCAACTCACCTCTCGGTACGTAATATAAATTCCTCTGTCTTCTTAACAAGATCTTCTATAAGTAAAGGTTCTTCCTGTAAATTCAGAAATGAAGATACCTTTTAATAAAAATAAAAAGAAGCATTTTGATAATACCAAATCTACCTATACTAATAAATAAAGGTTTTTAGTGTACTTCTTATATTATAGAATTAACTAGTGACTAGTTTTAAGCATATTGATGTTGAGTATTGATTCTTGAACCTGTTAATGCACTTATTGGTTATCTTTTAGAAATGATTATAATATACTTATCATTTCTAATATTGATATCATACCAATTACCATCAAAACCAGAGGGTGGTCTATTGGATTCAGATGATTCAAATATTGATATCATACCATCAGCAGCTATGCTTAGGCAACTGGCTATTGGTGTTGAGTAAGTTTACTGTTCATTTGATGTTGCTAAAGTTTCCACCTGTAGTCACTCTGTTTTCTTTCATTCATCTTATTCTTAAAAAGTTGAACTGAATTGCCTGTACGAGTCTTGTGTTCTGTATCAACTTTGACTAGATGAATCAATTTCTTTTCTTCATAATCTCTGATGAAATAATACCTGATATCAATGTGCTTGGTCTTTGAATGCTTGACAGGATTATTGGTGATGGAGATTGCACTTGAATTATCTATTTGTATAGGAGTGTTGAATAGCTCTACTCCATAATCCTTCATCTGATTTTGAATCCATATAACTTGTGCACAACAACTAGAGGCAAAAATGTATTCTGCCTCTGCAGTAGAGGTAGACACACATGATTGCTTCTTGTATTGCCAAGACACAATTCTGGATCCAAGAAATTGACATCCTCTTGATGTGGATTTCTTGCTAATGTTGCAACCTCCATAATCACTGTTAGTATAAGCCATGAACTGAAAGTCTTCATTTCTAGGATACCAGAATCCTAAACTTGGTGCTCCTTTGAGGTATCTAAAGATTCTTTTCACAGCAAGCATGTGTGAAACCTTGGGATTGGCCTGAAATCTTGCACACAAGCAAGTTGCAAACATTATATCAGGCCTGCTTGCAGTGAGATACATCAAGGAACCTATCATTGCTCTGTATTGATGTTGATCAACATCCTCCCCCTCAAGGTCACGGCTCAGAGATGTTGTTTTGGACTTTGGAGTTCCTAGAGCTTTGCAATCAGTTAATTTGAATCTTTCAATAATGTCCTTGACATATTTTGATTGACTAATAAAAATTCCAGTGGAAGTTTGTTTCACCTGTAGTCCAAGAAAGAAAGTGAGTTCACCCATTGAACTCATTTCAAACTTGGATTTCATCAATGATTCAAAGTCCTTGCAGAGAGATTCATTAGTAGAATCAAAGATAATATCATCAACATAGATCTGTACTTGCATGATATGTTGATTGGATTTCTTGAAAAAGAGAGTTTTGTAGATTGTTCCTCTTTTGAAGTTGTTAGCCAACAGAAAAGATGATAAAGTTTCATTCCATTTTCTGGGAGCTTGATGCAGCCCATATAGAGCTTTATCAAGCTTACAGACATGATCAGGAAACTTTGGATCTTCAAATCCAGGAGGCTGACACACATACACCTCCTCATCAATTCTTCCATAAAGAAAGGCACTTTTCACATCCATTTGAAAAACCTTGAAGTTCTTGGCAGCTGCAAAGGCTAAAAATATTCTGATTGCTTCAATTCTTGCAACTGGAGCAAAAACTTCATCATAGTCAATGCCTTCTTCTTGTGTATACCCTTGAACAACCAACCTTGTCTTGTTTTTGATGACAACACCTTTCTCATCCTTCTTATTTCTGAATACCCACTTTGTTCCAATTGCATACTTACCCTTAGGTAAAGGACAAATCTTCCAAACTCCCTGCCTTTTAAATTGAAGAAGCTCCTCCTGCATGGCTTCTACCCATCTACTATCTTTCAGTGCTTCAGCAACGTTCTTTGGTTCTATTTGGGATAGAAAGCAAGAAAACAAACAGATGTTTGCTTCATGCATAGAGCTTCTTGTTCTTACTCCTTCTTCAACATTACCAATAATGTTCTCAACTAGATGAGTGTTATGTATGCGAGTTCTTGAAATCACATCCAGCTGAGTAGCCAAATCCAGATCTCTTGACTCAAGGTTAGGAAGTACTACCTCAAGTTGAATTTCTGGCAAATCTTGAGGTCTTTGAGATTGGACTGTTGTGGGATGACTTTCTCTGTGAGAAAAGATTTCCTGAGTGTTTGTTTCATTTGAGGGACTGCCACCTTCTTCCTGACTCACTGGAACTGAAGTAGAGTCACTTAAGGGAACAGCATGAGAGGTGTTCACTGTTTCAGACTGTGAGGCATCATTTTTGTGCTGAAGTGGATTCTGCAAAGATTTGTCTTAAAGCTATTGGCAGTTCAACACGAAAGTATTCTTCTCTTGTGGACTGAGAGGAGTCTATGGTTGTCACACCCCGAGCCGGCGGGGTTGGATCGGAGTCCCCGCCAAGCGGAAGGTTCCCGGGGCGTGATATCGCGGGTGATAATCGTGATGATCAGATTGTTTACATAGCATCAACGTTTAAGAATAACTAAAGCTCAATCAAATGATACTAGGATTACAAAGTTAAATTACAATATCCATGTTTTGCAATTTAACTAAGTAAACCTAACAAAAGAATAACATGTTTATATCTTGTATATGTACAAGATATCAAAATGAATATTTATCATCAATCAAAGATGTGCTTCCCAAAAGTCTACTAGGTCCTCTATCTAGGCCGCCTAGCATGCAAATCCAAAAGTTTATGCTTAAACCTGTTCTTCACCTGAGAAAGCATGTAAAAAGACCAAGTCAACACAACAGTTGGTGAGTTCATTTAGTTTATAAGTTTAAAATACTTTTAACAAACCTCTTTCGGTAAAACCTTAACCTCATTAACTCCACATGTAATATCCAAATCGGTATGCTTATATATAGGGCATACCGCTGAGTCGAGCCTACGACCCGCCCAGACGCCATCCCACCACATACTAATCCGGATATGACACTGTTGTTAATAATAATTAAGCATTTTACCTACCAGTCAATTCAATCCTCATCAAAGCTTTTGTTATCTGTTTCCAAGTTTTCATGTCTATTGTATTCATAAGTATTAGTCTCTCATCATGTTTATCAAGCATCATAGATTCACACACATATAGTTTAGCCGTTACTTATCTCCTATAAGCAGACAAAAGCTTTGGAATACCAGAAGTTTAGCAATTACATGTCTCTTATATAGATAATAGCTTAGCATTCAATAGGTTCATGTTTAGCCTTTACATACCTCATATAAGCCGACAAAAGCTCTGGAATACCGGAAGTTTAGCAATTACATGTCCCTTATAACCAGGTAATAGCCCCGTAACGTTACGTTTATGTTTAGCATTTACATACCTCATATAAGCCGACACAAGCTCTTGAATACCAGAAGTTTAGCAATTACGTGTCCCTTATAACCAGGTAATATCCTAGAATCGATACTTTCATGTTTAGCCTTTACATACCTCATATAAGCCGACAAAAGCTCTGGAATACCAGAAGTTTAGCAATTACATGTCCCTTATAACCAGGTAATAGCTGAGTATCATTATGTTTATGTTTTTACATGTATCTCACCCCATAGGTACAAGCTCTGGAATACCAGAAGTTTAGCAATTACGTAGACTATGGTTAGATACATGTACAATGTTTCATGCGCAAGTAATAGTTTCCAAGCATAAAGTTTCAAGTATTCAATCATTGATTCATCATGTATATCATATGTTTATTTCAAGTCTCATATAATAGCATCACTTCTCATGTAATAGCATCAAGTCTCATGTAATTGTATCAAGTCTCATGTAATAGCATCAAGTATCATGTAATAGCATCAAGTCTCATGTAATAGCATCAGGTCTCATGTAATTGTATCAAGTCTCATGTAATTGTATCAGGTCTCATGTAATTGTATCAAGTCTCATGTAATCGTATCAAATCTCACAAAGATTCAACAATTGCTTCTAAGCCTCAAGCTTAAAGTATAAGTTTCAACATAAGAATTATGTTTATGTTTAAAGCAATAAGTAACATTTCAACAATTTATGAAAATGTTTAACATGCTTCTCAGTCCCGTAGTAAAACAAATAAATTTGAAAGGGGACAATGAACTCACCTTATGTCCGAAGTGATTGTCTATGTAAAATAAGAATGCATGCGCTCTTTGTTTGCTTTCGTTATGATGTTCAAGCTCCTGTATTGATTTCATAATTTTTGCAACTTATAAGTATAAGTTTATAAGGATTTGTTGTGCGTGTAAGTGTTAGTCCTAAAGTTGACTAATACTTAAAGGTGTCGATCATCATCCGGCCTCGTATGATAATCAAGAACTCCTTATCACTTAAATTCACTTAAGCTTTTAAACCTCCATGTTATATGTTATAGTTTTTATGCATTATTGAATTTCCAACGCTTTGCTATTAAGTTGCTTGTTTTCATATAAGACTTTCTATGTAGCCAAATAAGTTTTCCAACTATTTTAGAAATCTCTATATTCTAATTTCATAAAATAGCTTGTATATTTGTTTCAAGATTATTTAAGTGACTAAAAAGGTTGTTTGTGGGCCGGATGACACGCATTGGGCCTACAAATGATGGGTGCGGGTCAATTATGTGGATTGGGCCGAAAGCAAAAAGGGTGGGCCTATTATCTTTGCCTTGGGCCGAAGGTTGGGCCAGAATATAAATATGGGCCAATATTTTCTGCTGAACATAAGCACAAGCTGTTGGGCCTGATTTTTATCGTTATTGGGCCTGTTGACAATGGGCCGATTATTACCATTGTGAGCCAAGGGAATTGGACCGAACATCATTGACCATCGCATATAATATCATTAAACTGCTTTTGGAAAAATAATTGGTGCTGCAACCAGCGAACCTATCAACTAGAAGCTTCAAGGCTCGGCTCCCATGAAGACTAGGTTCGTCCAAATAGGGTGGGGTTCGGCTGCATGTTTAGAACCAGTAAGGTTCGGCTACCATGTGCTCTACCCAAGGTTCGGCCAGTAGGGTTCGGCTCCAGCGTGGGTTCGTGGTTCAGGTGGAAGCTTCGTCTAGGGTTTAGCTCAAATGGGTTCGCCACTCAGCATGCTTGGTTCGTGAAAGGTTCGTAGGCCTGGGTGAGGGTTCGACTGTGACAGAGGGTTCGACCAGACTTGTGACTTCGGTGATGATCCAGGGTTCGGCTGATGCGTCGATGAACACAGGTTCGTGACTACCAACTCTCACGAAACTCGAATCCATGTCATCACCTTCATCAACCCTTCTAACCGTGGTCTGGACTCAAGACACTGGTGATGTGAAATGGCTTCGAGTGGTCAGGTGGTGTGAAGACGAGCGGTTAAGGTCAGTCGGTTTTGTGTGTTTATCAAAACAAAAGGGAAAACCCTCTTTTTCGTGAACTTCACACGCATTTACCTTCAAATCGGCTGGACCAAAGCTCAGATGAGTTGTACTTTCTTGTAGAGGGCTTAAAGATCTACGCGTGGGCGCAAAAATCACCCGAATCGGTTGGGAAATGAGCAAGTTATGGAGGATTGAAGGTGGATCTTGGTGATGAAGTGTGCTAGCCGGAAATAGGGAGAGAGAGAGAGAGAGAGTTTGTATGAAAAATGAAAGAATTCCTTACATTTAGGGTTTTTATACCCTGTGTGGTGTTCGGGTTCGTTTCGGTTGCTCGGTTCGCGTTTTAGTCGCGTATCCGGCACGTTACGCGCATAAATCGTAAATAAAATAAAAAGAATATTTTTAAAATTTTTAGAACAGAATAATTATTAGCAAACATTTTAAATATCGTAGCGTTTATTTATTTTTCGAATTATAATAATTTACGCGTTTTATTAATTCATTCGCGATTAAATTAAAATAGTTAAATTTAAATTATTTTATGATGAGTTTCAAAATTGTAAAATTGGAAATATTTTATTTCCTTAAAATTATGATCGTTCGAGTCTTCATACGTTTTCGATTTCGTTTCATCAGATCGCGTCGCCATCGCGCGTATTCGTTCGAATCGTCATTCGAACGAACACGTCGATGGTTTGGCTTTCTGATTCTTGTTTTCTAATGTTAAGTCATTATTTCAGAACGTTAAACTATCAGACTTATTCGTACAGATCGTCACCTATACGAATAACTCGTCGACTTAGCCATCCGTAACAATAACCGTTATAGTTTCGTTTTGTTTAACCTCACATACGTTTATGCAAACTAATATCACATCAAGTATATATGTTTCAACACTGTGTTGTCTGACATGTTTCAGACTGTTAAACCCTAAGGTTTCAGTCAAATTCAGACAATCGTATAATAGTTTCATGTTAATCAAATGCATCAATAGTCTAAACATAGTTTCCTCGAATTGTGTACCTGAGTTACTGTACATGTTTACTGTTGCGATCACTGTTCCGGCACGCGTCCGGCACTGATGTTACAGTCTCCCCTTGTTAGAGAAATTTCGTCCCGAAATTTAGGTCTCGTTATTCGGTACGACTTCCTCGGCAAAGAGTTGGGGATACTTGTTTCTCATGTGATCTTCACGTTCCCAAGTAAACTCGGGTCCGCGCCTTGAGTTCCAAAGAACTTTAACTATAGGAATATGGCTTCGCCTCAGTTTCTTGACTTTGCGATCCATGATTTCTAACGGGTCTTCAACAAAACGTAAGTTTTCATCCAATTGAATTTCTTCAACCGGTATGATAAGAGTTTCATCGGCTAAGCATTTCTTCAAGTTTGAGACGTGAAACACGTCATGTACACCACTAAGTTCATCCGGTAAGCTCTATCTGTATGCTACAGGACCAATACGTTCAATGATCTCGAACGGTCCCACGTATCGTGGTGTTAGTTTACCTTTCTTCGCAAAACGGACTATGCCCTTCCAAGGGGAAACCTTGAGCATGACACGATCTCCCACTTGGAATTCCAACGGCTTGCGCCGTTTATCAACATAGCTCTTTTGTCTACTTCGTGTTGTTTGTAGTCTTTGCTGTATTTGAGCAATCTTGTCTGTAGTTTCTTGTATAAGTTCTGGCCCAGTGATACGATTATCTCCTACTTCCGACCAACATATTGGTGACCGACATTTTCGACCATAAAGAGCCTCAAATGGGGCACAACCGATGCTGCTGTGATAACTGTTGTTGTAGGAGAACTCGATTAGTGGCAAGTGAGAATCCCAATTACCACCGAAGTCTAGAACACAAGTTCTTAACATGTCCTCCAGGGTCTGAATAGTACGTTCGCTTTGACCATCCGTTTGTGGATGATAAGTTGTACTCAAGTTTAATTGCGTCCCCAGAGACTTCTACAATGATTGCCAGAACCTTGATGTAAATCTGCTATCACGATCTGAAATGATAGACAATGGCACACCATGGCGTACCACTATCTCATTGATGTAAAGCTTCGCTAGTTTATCCATCGTGTAAGTTTCTCGCATTGGCAAGAAATGAGCAGACTTGGTCAATCGGTCAATGATAACCCAAATGGTATCATGTCCACTGGAAGTGCGGGGTAGCTTGGTAACAAATTCCATAGCTATTTGTTCCCACTTCCAAAGTGGAATTTCAGGTTGTTCTAGTAAACCAGATGGTTTTTGGTGTTCTGCCTTTACTTTAGCACACGTGAGGCATCTACCAACATACTCAGCTATGTCTTTCTTCATACCCGGCCACCAATAAAATGCACGTAAGTCTTGGTACATTTTATCAGCACCGGGATGCACAGAATACTTGGTCTTGTGTGCTTCATCAAAAATAAGTTTCCTTAACTCATCTACTGCAGGAATCCAGATGCGCTCCTTGAAATAAACAAGTCCATCAGGTTTTGTTTCCAATTGTTTCTCTACACCGCAATCAAGTTTTTTCTTCAAGTTTTCTCGTTCAATCACTTCTTGTTGTGCTTGCATGATGTTGTCGTGTAAGCTTGTCTGCACAGTCATCCCCATTGCTCTGATGCACAAGGGTTTGACCCGTTCCTTCCGGCTCAAGGCATCAGCAACAACATTTGCCTTGCCCGGATGGTACTTGATTACACAGTCGTAATCATTCAGAAGCTCAACCCAACGTCGCTGTCACATGTTGAGTTCCTTCTGATCGAATATGTGTTGCAGACTTTTGTGGTCTGTAAATATGGTACACTTGGTTCCATATAAGTAATGCCTCCAGATCTTCAGTGCAAACACCACGGCTCCCAATTCCAGATCATGAGTTGTGTAGTTCTTCTCATGAATCTTTAATTGTCTCGAAGCGTAAGCAATGACTTTGTCCCGCTGCATCAGTACACAGCCAAGTCCCTGATGGGATGCATCACAATACACAACAAAGTCATCGCAACCATCGGGGAGAGATAATATCGGAGCATCACATAGCTTTTGTTTCAATGTCTGAGAGGCTATTTCTTGCTTTTGTTCCCAAACAAACGGCTCGCTTTTCTGTGTTAGCTTTGTGAGTGGCAGGGCTATCTTAGAAAAGTTTGAAATAAACCTTCTGTAATAGCCTGCTAAGCCTAGAGAAGAACGTATCTCCGTAGGTGTCTTCGGAGTGTCCCAATCTTTTATTGCCTCGATCTTGGCAGGATCAACGTGAATTCCCTCACTGTTAACAACGTGGCCTAGAAATTGAACCTCTTTTAACCAAAACTCACACTTAGAGAATTTGGCATAGAGTTTCTCTTCCTTTAACAGTTCCAAGATCGTTCTCAGATGTTGCTCATGTTCTGCTTTGCTTTTAGAATAGATCAAGATGTCATCGATGAAAACAATAACAAATTGATCTAAGTATGGCTTACACACACGGTTCATGAGATCCATGAAAACCGCAGGTGCATTCGTCAAACCAAAAGGCATCACCATGAACTCATAATGCCCGTATCTGGTACGAAACGCCGTCTTTGGTATATCTTCATCTTGTACTCTGAGCTGATGGTATCCAGAACGCAGGTCGATCTTCGAAAAGTATTGAGCTCCTTGTAGTTGATCAAACAAATCATCAATCCTCGGTAATGGATACCGATTCTTGATGGTTTATTTGTTTAACTCCCTGTAGTCTATGCACATACGAAAAGATCCATCCTTCTTTTTCATGAACAGAACCGGAGCTCCCCAAGGTGAGTAGCTCGGTCGGATGAAACCTTTATCAAGTAGCTCCTGTAGTTGGTTAGATAATTCATGCATCTCCGAAGGTGCTAACCTGTAAGGAGATTTAGCAACAGGTGTTGCTCCAGGGATCAGATCGATAGAAACTCTACAGGTCGCACAGGAGGCAACCCAGGTAGATCTTCAGGAAACACTTCAGGATATTCCCTCACTATCGGTACGTCTTGTATTGTTTTCTTGTCTTTCTCTTTCTCCACCACGTGAGCCAAGAAAGCTATGCACTTCTTTTGTAGACACTTACGCGCTTTTATGCATGATATGATCTTTACGTTTCGCTTTGCTTGATCCCCACGAACTTCCAATACTCGATCATCCGTTACTGGAATCCGAAGTAGCTTCTCGGAACAGATGACTTCAACTCGATTGAGTGAGAGCCAATCCATCCCCACAATGATATCGAAAGTGCCCAACTCCATCGGCAACAAGTCGATGGCAAATGTGTGATCTACGAGTGTAAGTGGGCAGTTCCTAAGTATAGTGCTAACTGTAACTCGTTTCCCATTCGCTACTTCGATAATGTAAGGGGAGTCTAAAGTTTCCTCAGTAAGTCTAAGTTGTCGTGCAAAATCAGATGAAATAAAACTCTGGTCTGCACCAGTATCAAATAGTATAGATGCATAAGAGTCATGTAAAAGAAATGTACCAGTGACCACATTAGGGTCTTGGCATGCAGCATTAGCTCCAATAACAAAAGCTCGTCCACGAGGTGCTTGTGCTCAAGGTTGCACTTTCTTTGGACAGTTGCGGGAGAAATGACCCATTTCCCCGCAGTTGTAGCATCCTCTGTTGTTGTTGTTGACTGGGTTCTGTGGTGGTGGTGGAGGTAGTGCTCTTGTTACAGTGTTGGTAGCCTGATTCACCGCAAAGCAACATTTGTTCACCCAGTGGCCAAACCGGCCACAATTCGTGCACTTCCTGCATTGAGCACCAGCAGGATGATGATACTTGCAGTTTGTGCACTGGGGATATTCTCCCCCATAACCCCTTGTAGTAGGATTGACAGGAGCTAAAGCTGCCTGTCTTAGAGGGGTAACGGCCGCATAGTTCTTTACGACCTTTTGCTTCTTTTTCTGGTGGTACTCGGGTTTCTTTGATGTTGTTTCCTTGGCTTTTCCAGCATCATCTTTTAAAACTCCAGACTTTACCATTACTTTGGTAAGCTTAGCAGAGAGGGAAATGGCTGACTCCAAAGTAGCAGGATATGAAGCTAGTACAACGCTTTGTATACATGAAGGTAATCCTGCCACATAGCGATCAATCATATTCTCCAAGGTTGCTACCATTTCTGGCACCAGGGCTACCAGTTCATGATAGCGGTTGGTAAAAGTCATGTGGTCAGCTCCCTTCATCTCATGATTCGAGAGCTCAATCTCCAATTGTTGCAGTTCATGTTTCGGGCAAAACTCATTCCTCAGAAGAAGCTTAAATTCTGCCCAAGGCATCGCCATTGCTTCATCTCTTCCCTTAGCCCTGATCTGTGCGTTCCACCATGTTAAAGCTCGCTTGCTGAATGAACCAGCTGCATAGCGAACCTTATGGTGTTCTGGACAGCTGCTAATGTCCAGAGTGTTCTCCATTTTCTCTAGCCATTGGATTAATCCAACAGCTCCTTCAACTCCAGTGAAACTAGGAGGTTTGCATCCTACAAAGGATTTGTAGGAGCAATCAGACGTATGACCAGTGTTTCCACTAGCCTCTCCGGTGGTATGGGCAGAGGTGTTGCCATGCCACTGAATCTGATTTATCATCTCTGGGATGACCTCTTTCAGTTGGCTTGTCAGTTGGGTACTCAGCAGTGTCGCCAAGGCGATGGTAGCAGGATCTAATGTCTGAGCAGTGCTTGAACCCGGTGGTGGAGAGTGTGGAGGAGGAGGAGGTGGCGGTGGTGAATCAGGTGGTGTAGGAGTCGATGAGTGAGGAGCAGAGACTTGCAGAGTATGTTGTTTTCTTGGTGGCATTCTAATCATAACCAAAAGAATTTGGTTAGTGCAATGATCGAATGCAGAAAACATAATGCAAACTTAAGTCTTAAAACTCTACATGTGGGTTCCTAAGTTATAGTCTAGGTCAAAACGTTTATGTAATGACCCATTATTCTCTATAACCTTGAGCTCTGATACCAATCTGTCACACCCCGAGCCGGCGGGGTTGGATCGGAGTCCCCGCCGGGCGGAAGGTTCCCGGGGCGTGATATCGCGGGTGATAATCGTGATTATCAGATTGTTTACATAGCATCAATGTTTAAGAATAACTAAAGCACAATCAAATGATACTAGGATTACAAAGTTAAATTACAATATCCATGTTCTGCAATTTAACTAAGTAAACCTAACAAAAGAATAACATGTTTATATCTTGTATATGTACAAGATACCAAAATGAATATTTATCATCAATCAAAGATGTGCTTCCCAAAAGTCTACTAGGTCCTCTATCTAGGCCGCCTAGCATGCAAATCCAAAAGTTTATGCTTAAACCTGTTCTTCACCTGAGAAAGCATGTAAAAAGACCAAATCAACACAACAGTTGGTGAGTTCATAAAGTTTATAAGTTTAAAATAGTTTTAACAAACCTCTTTCGGTAAAACGTTAACCTCATTAACTCCACATGTAATATCCAAATCGGTATGCTTATATATAGGGCATACCCCTGAGTCGAGCCTACGACCCGCCCAGACGCCATCCCACCACATACTAATCCGGATATGACACTGTTGTTAATAATAATTAAGCATTTTACCTACCAGTCAATGCAATCCTCATCAAAGCTTTTGTTATCTATTTCCAAGTTTTCATGTCTATTGTATTCATAAGTATTAGTCTCTCATCATGTTTATCAAGCATCATAGATTCACACACACATAGTTTAGCCATTATTTATCTCCTATAAGCAGACAAAAGCTCTGGAATACCAGAAGTTTAGCAATTACATGTCTCTTATATAGATAATAGCTTAGCATTCAATAGGTTCATGTTTAGCCTATACATACCTCATATAAGCCGACAAAAGCTCTGGAATACCAGAAGTTTAGCAATTACATGTCCCTTATAACCAGGTAATAGCCCCGTAACGTTACGTTTATGTTTAGAATTTACATACCTCATATAAGCCGACACAAGCTCTGGAATACCAGAAGTTTAGCAATTACGTGTCCCTTATAACCAGGTAATAGCCTAGAATCGATACTTTCATGTTTAGCCTTTACATACCTCATATAAGCCGACAAAAGCTCTGGAATACCAGAAGTTTAGCAATTACATGTCCCTTATAACCAGGTAATAGCTGAGTATCATTATGTTTATGTTTTTACATGTATCTCACCCCATAGGTACAAGCTCTAGAATACCAGAAGTTTAGCAATTACGTAGACTATGGTTAGATACATGTACAATGTTTCATGCGCAAGTAATAGTTTCCAAGCATAAAGTTACAAGTATTCAATCATTGATTCATCATGTATATCATATGTTTATTTCAAGTCTCATATAATAGCATCACGTCTCATGTAATAGCATCAAGTCTCATGTAATTGTATCAAGTCTCATGTAATAGCATCAAGTCTCATGTAATAGCATCAGGTCTCATGTAATTGTATCAAGTCTCATGTAATTGTATCAGGTCTCATGTAATTGTATCAAGTCTCATGTAATCGTATCAAATCTCACAAAGATTCAACAATTGCTTTTAAGCCTCAAGCTTAAAGTATAAGTTTCAACATAAGAATTATGTTTATGTTTAAAGCAATAAGTAACATTTCAACAATTTATGAAAATGTTTAACATGCTTCTCAGTCCCGTAGTAAAACAAATAAATTTGAAAGGGGACAATGAACTCACCTTATGTCCGAAGTGATTGTCTATGTAAAATAAGAATGCACGCGCTCTTTGTTTGCTTTCGTTATGATGTTCAAGCTCCTGTATTGATTTCATAATGTTTGCAACTTATAAGTATAAGTTTATAAGGATTTGTTGTGCGTGTAAGTGTTAGTCCTAAAGTTGACTAATACTTAAAGGTGTCGGTCATCATCCGGCCTCGTATGATAATCAAGAACTCCTTATCACTTAAATTCACTTAAGCTTTTAAACCTCCATGTTATATGTTATAGTTTTTATGCATTATTGAATTTTCAACGCTTTGCTATTAAGTTGCTCGTTTTCATATAAGACTTGCTATGTAGCCAAATAAGTTTTCCAACTATTTTAGAAATCCCTATATTCTAATTTCAAAAAATAGCTTGTATATTTGTTTCAAGATTATTTAAGTGACTACAAAGGTTTTTTGTGGGCCGGATGACACGCATTGGGCCTACAAATGATGGGTGCGGGTCAATTATGTGGATTGGGCCGAAAGCAAAAAGGGTGGGCCTATTATCTTTGCCTTGGGCCGAAGGTTGGACCAGAATATAAATATGGGCCAATATTTTCTGCTGAACATAAGCACAAGCTGTTGGGCCTGATTTTTATCGTTATTGGGCCTGTTAACAATGGGCCGATTATTACCATCGTGAGCCAAGGGAATTGGACCGAACAACATCACTGACCATCGCATATAATATCATTAAACTGCTTTTGCAAAAATAATTGGTGCTGCAACCAGCGAACCTATCAACTAGAAGCTTCAAGGCTCGGCTCCCATGAAGACTAGGTTCGTCCAAATAGGGTAGGGTTTGGCTGCATGTTTAGAACCAGTAAGGTTCGGCTACCATGTGCTCTACCCAAGGTTCGGCCAGTAGGGTTCGGCTCCAGCGTGGGTTCGTGGTTCAGGTGGAAGCTTCGTCTAGGGTTTAGCTCAAATGGGTTCGCCACTCAGCATTCTTGGTTCGTGAAAGGTTCGTAGGCCTGGGTGAGGGTTCGACTGTGACAGAGGGTTCGGCCAGACTTGTGACTTCGGTGATGATCCAGGGTTCGGCTGATGCGTCGATGAACACAGGTTCGTGACTACCAACTCTCACGAAACTCGAATCCCTGTCATCTCCTTCATGAACCCTTCTAACCGTGGTCTGGACTCAAGACACTGGTGATGTGAAATGGCTTCGAGTGGTCAGGTGGTGTGAAGACGAGCGGTTAAGGTCAGTCGGTTTTGTGTGTTTATCAAAACAAAAGGGAAAACCCTCTTTTTCGTGAACTTCACACGCATTTACCTTCAAATCGGCTGGACCAAATCTCAGATGAGTTGTACTTTCTTGTAGAGGGCTTCAAGATCTACGCGTGGGCGCAAAAATCACCCGAATCGGTTGGGAAATGAGCAAGTTATGGAGGATTGAAGGTGGATCTTGGTGATGAAGTGTGCTAGCCGGAAATTGGGAGAGAGAGAGAGAGAGTTTGTATGAAAAATGAAAGAATTCCTTACATTTAGGGTTTTAATACCCTGTGTGGTGTTCGGGTTCGTTTCGGTTGCTCGGTTCGCGTTTTAGTCGCGTATCCGGCACCTTACGCGCATAAATCGTAAATAAAATAAAAAGAATATTTTTAAAATTTTTAGAACAGAATAATTATTAGCAAACATTTTAAATATCGTAGCGTTTATTTATTTTTCGAATTATAATAATTTACGCGTTTTATTAATTCATTCGCGATTAAATTAAAATAGTTAAATTTAAATTATTTTATGATGAGTTTCAAAATTGTAAAATAGGAAATATTTTATTTCCTTAAAATTATGATCGTTCGAGTCTTCATACGTTTTCGATTTCGTTTCATCAGATCGCGTCGCCATCGCGCGTATTCGTTCGAATCGTCATTCGAACGAACACGTCGATGGTTTGGCTTTCTGATTCTTGTTTTCTACTGTTAAGTCATTATTTCAGAACGTTAAACTATCAGACTTATTCGTACAGATCGTCACCTATACGAATAACTCGTCGGCTTAGCATTCCGTAACAATAACCGTTATAGTTTCGTTTTGTTTAACCTCACATACGTTTATGCAAACTAATATCACATCAAGTATATATGTTTCAACACTGTGTTGTCTGACATGTTTCAGACTGTTAAACCCTAAGGTTTCAGTCAAATTCAGACAATCGTATAATAGTTTCATGTTAATCAAATGCATCAATAGTCTAAACATAGTTTTTTCGAATTGTGTACCTAAGTTACTGTACATGTTTATTGTTGTGATCACTGTTCCGGCACGCGTCCGGCACTGATGTTACAATGGTAGTTGACTGTGAAGCTGGAACATACTCTTTCACAAGATTAAATGCATATGTAAAGCTATCAAGATCAAATAGCCAATCAGGGCCAGTTCCAGGCTTATTGATAGTATGTTCATTGAACTGAACATTTGCAGACTCTTCAATAATTTTGGAAGCTTTGATGTATACTCTATATGCTTTTGCATGTGAAGAGTACCCAACAAAGTAGCCCTCTACTGATTTCTCAGCAAACTTGGCTAGATGATCTTTAGTATTCAAGATGGTGCAATGACATCCAAATGGTTTGATAAATCCAATAAATGGTTTTCTCTTATGCCAAATTTCATAAGGAGTCATACCATGTGTCTTAACTACCAATACTCTATTTTGAACATAACAGGCAGTGTTGACTGCTACAGCCCAAAAAGTTATTGGAAGTTTGGCATTTGACAACATGGTCCTTGCAGTCTCAATTAGTGTCCTATTCCTTCTCTCAGTAACACTATTTTGTTGTGGAGCCCTAGGAGCACTAAATTGTCTTGTGATACCTTTAGATTCACAAAAAGAATTTAAAACATGATTTTTGAATTCTGTTCCTTGATCTGATCTGATTATTTTTACATGATGGTCACTTTCATTCTCTACCCTAAGAATGAATGATTTTAGGATCTCAGCAGTTTCATCCTTGGTATTTAAGAAAAATACCCAGGTGTACCGAGAGAAATCATCAGTGACCACCAAGCAATATGACTTTCTACCAAGACTTTTAACACTTGTGGGGCCAAACAAGTTCATGCATGGGGATTGTATTTATCTCTTTGGCATGATGAGATGTTTTGTGCTGCTTACCTTTTAAGCATGCAACACATTTATCAACACAGATGAATTCTTTTGTTGGTAAACCAGTTACTAAGTTATTTTTAACAAGTTTATTCATGTTTTTAATATTTACATGACAAAGTCTCCTATGCCAAAGAGATGATTCATCAAGTGAAGCTTTTGAGACAAAACAACTTGTATTACTAAGTGGTACAGCTGTGCTCATGTCTAGCATGTACATGTTGTTTCTTCTTGGAGCCCTGAGCAGAATCTGATCATTTGGGACTACAAATCCTGGCTTCAGAACTATGCATTCATGCTCAGTAAAGAACATGTTGTGCTTTTGATCACACACCTGTGATACACTCAGTAAATTGTAATTTAATTCCTTTACAAAATGCACATTTTCAAAGCTTACCTTGCCATTTGTGATTGTGCCCCTACCTGTGATGTAACCTCCTATTGGATCACTTCCAAATGCAACAGACCCTCCAAAGAATGGTTCATATTTGTGCAGGTGAGTCTTGTTGCCTGTCATGTGCTGGGAACAGCCACTGTCAACAATCCACAAGTTGCTCTTTGATTCCTGTTGTCCCTGCACATGACCAGAAGTGAATTAGTTCCTGATTGGAACCCAAGCCCATGTGGTCTTGGGTTTTCCATTAGCATCATTGTAAGTAAATTTCTTTGACATCATCCTTGGTGGAACAGATGATGAGTTTGTTGTTGGTAGAACGGGTGGTTGAACAGTTGGTTTAGCTATTTCCTTCTTCTTCCATATCTGCTTGACTTTTGAGGTTATCGGAAGAGATTGCTTCTTTTGACAGTCATGGGAAGCACCTTTAGTCTTTCCTTCCGATGATTTGGTTTTTGATGGTGAGTGAAAATTTTCTTCCGAAGTTCTTCTTCCGAAGGGATAAGATTTCTTGGGTTTGTAGAAGGCCTTCTTTGCATGTGCTTCCGATGTTCTCTTTCCTTCAGAAGCCTTCATTACATGTGCTTCCGACACTTTCTTTCCGGAAGCCTTCTTTTTTTGTTTATTCCGACTATCAGAAGTAATTGCTTCCGATACTTTCTTAACTGAGTTTCTTCCTTGTTCATTCGAAGAAACAGATGACTTGCTCCAACTCTTCTTTCTTCCTCTACCTTGTGTTTCTGAAAACATTCTGCTTCTTGGATTGTAGAAGCAATCAGCAGCAAAGTGATTCTTTTCACCACACATCAGACACACAGTCTGATTGTTTAGGGATTGTTGATGCTGATCTTTGTTGAAGAAGGTTGAGCTTTGGTTCATAATGGTTGATTGTTTGGATGTTCCAACAAGCTTGTTGGTTGAGTGATTTACCTGTATCCCTGAAAAACTGGCTTTTCTCTCCTTTGATCTACCCCTTTTGGACTTGTCAAATGGACAAGTAGCATAATCATCTGAGGAGATACTCCCAGTTTGTATGTTTTTAGCTTTGACAAAAACTGATGAATGTTTTTAGTTTTATTATTTCTTTTCTTACTTTTCAAAGCTGTTTTTTCTATTTCTGAGTTAGTGGAAGTATCATTCTCATCTGAGCATGTGGAGTCATTTGGGTTTAGGTCAAATAGGTCATCATTTTGAGCCACTTTGTGTATGTCCAATTCATCATCATACACAAGTTTAGTTACTGGTTTACACCTAATCTCCACCATAGGAGTATAGGCAGATGGAGGCTCCACCTTGTTATAACCCAAACCAGCCCCCATTTTCTTTACCAATTCAGCTGTGTTATTCATTTTGAAAAGTTTTTCATACTTTTAACCTTGACTTAAAAATTTGTCTCTGTAAGACTCAGCCAATACAAGTTATGTCTTAGCAGTGGTTAGTCTTTCTAAAAGATTGTTAATTTGACACTGTTTGTTAGTGTCTTCATGTTTTAAGCTAGAAATGGTCTTTTCCATTTCCTCAATCTTTTCTTTGTAGTTTCTTTCAGATTCAAAGAAATTTGCCTTGACAACATGTAGAGACTCAAGCTCATTACAGATTTGAGAATTTATTCTTTTATAAACATTTAACTTCTCTAAACATCCAGGTGTGCACATATCATCAGTTACCTTGAATGAAGAAGTTGAGTCATTTGTCATCAAAGCACTGTTGGAGATGGAAGCATCCTCAGCTTGGAAGCTCCAATCTGCAAAGTCTTGCTCTGCAACGTTAGCACTGTTTGATGAGCTTGATGGTCTTTGATGTGGTTGCCCTGATGTTGATGGCTGAGTGCTTGAGGATTTTCATTCTCTGGCAAAATGCCCTAGTTGTTGACAGTTGAAGCATTTGATCTTAGACTTGTCTAGCCCAAACCCAGTTTTCATATTATGCTTTTTGAACTGCCTGTCAGTTCTATGATAAAACTTCTTTGCTCTATAGGAGATCATGGCCATCTGATAATTGATGTCCATCTCCTCAAGGTCATCTGCAGGAATGCCATCTAAGTCTTCCGGGCACAGGTGAAAATAATTGGTTTCCTCGGCCATAAAAGCTCCTTGTCCAGATGTCAGTAGTGGATTTGGGTTAGAGAAAAGGTTTGAGTGTGTGGTTGATGGAGTTGGTGTTTCAAGGATGGTGATATTAGGAGTGGAGGTAGGGTGGTAAATGGGTTGATAACTCTGGTAAGAAGAATTGTTGATAGGTGCATAAAGTGCTGCTGAACCAGAAATTATATGAGAGGGTTTAGGTTCCTGGACATGTATTTCCATCTGGTAAGCACTGAGTATACCAAAAAGTTCACCAAGCTTCAGAGTTACTAGATTTTCTGTTCTTTGAATGGCAACAGAATATATGTTCCACGCTTGTGGAAGTGATCTAAGAAACTTTCTGATCACATCTTGATTCTCCATTTTGACACCTGCAGCTACTAACTCATCAACCAGCTGAACATACCTGAGATATTGAGAAGTCATCTTCTCATTGTTTTGTTGATAGAAGTTCTCGAACTTCTGTTTCAGCATGTCCTTTTATTTTCTTTGACATCTTCAGATCCTTCATACAATTGCTGTAGAGAGTTCCACAGCTCTTGAGCAAATGTGCATTTATTGAATGCATGTATGATTGAGTTGGGGATAGCCATTTGAATAAGTCACAAAGCCTTCGAATCCACCACCATTCTTTTGTAATCTTCATCTGAGTAGAGAGCTGGATCTTTTGGCACAAGTGCTCCACCGGCTCCAGCTGCAGGAACAGTTGGAATGAAAGGTCCTTCAAGAACTGACTTCCAGAGCTTGGAGTCTTGATTCCTGATGAATCCCTCCATCCTTACTTTCCATGTGTCATAGTCTTCTGGAGTAAACATCGGTGGCTTGTTGAGAGTACCATTCTCTGTATCATGTTTGTTTAGAGCAGCCATTTGAACAAACACAGAGGATATGAGTTTTGAAGTAATGAGATTTTAGAAGAAATAGAACTGGTAACTTAAGGATGATTAATCACTTAAGTTCAAGAGCCAAAGCTCTGATACCACTTGTTGGATCGGGTTTTTAACTTCAAACAACTCTTCACAAATATTTCTTTCTTTCAATCTAACAGATGCGGAATCTCTGTTAGAAGGATCTCTCAAACACTCAAAGGTAAACAAATAATCTTCAAACAAAAGTAAGAACACAAGAATAATTTTCAAGCTCAAAGATATATTTCTCTCAACGTATGCAAGTGTTACAACAAGCAAGCACACCTATACAAGTTACAATGAGAGGTTATATAGCTAAGGCTACAACCGTATACTTGTAGGAATACAAGTTGGGTATATTAGACAATACACAAAGTAAAGCTTATTCTAGTATCTAAAGTGTCTTAACAGGCTAAGACACTCAATTTCAATGATTACAAATATAGACATTGACTTTACAAAAAGACTAGCAAAATACAAAAGACATTTAATATTCTTGATCTTCAAGGCTTCAGTCGATCTTTTTCATTTAATGCTACTGAGGAGAAGTAAGGTGTTGTGTCTGACTATCGGTATGTTATCTTTGTTTTAATTCAGACCAACATGTCTGTTGTCAGCACCTTTTGTACCATAAAGGTAATCAGCTACAGTCTTTGTCAGAGGATTAACCTCGGAAGTCTTTCTCTTTGGAAGATGATAAGGAGAATCTTTGGAAGCCTTTGTCTTTCAGAAGCTTTATGTCTTCGGAAGCTCTAAAGCTTTAAATCTTCTAAGGGTTGGCCTTCCGAAGCAATTTTTCATGTACAGCCTTCGGTAGGAGTAAGTTATCCTTCGGAAGCAATGTTGCTTCCGAAGAATAACTTATTCCTTCCGAAGGTTGTTTGTAGAGTTCAGTACTTAGTCAAATGAGAAGTTTGGTGAGCATCAGTCTTTATTAGTCTTTACATTAATGTATATGTTGCTTTAATTCATGAATAGTTACGTATATGTAGGTGTGTATGTATATGAGTGTGTACATGTAGTGTAACATCAGTGCCGAAACCGTACCGGAACAGTGATCTCAAACAGTAACATGAACAGTAATCAGGTACAAACTATATGCATTACAGTGTATTTCATGTTCAACATCATATGTCATTTTCATTCATGCTATCAAACAGTGAATTCAGAAATAATTCAGAGAAACAAAACTCAGAAAAACATTGTTCATAAGTCAGATAATTATCTAGCATTACAAAACCATCATGTGATTATGTGTTAGGATTTTATTATGTATAAACGTATGTAAGGCTTTACAGAACAAAACAACACGGATATTGTTACGTGAATGCTAAATCGACAGATTATTCATATAGGTGACGATCTGTATGAATAAATCTGAAAGTTTAACGTTCTGAATGATGTCCGATAATTAGAAAACAATATTGAAGAGTATAGGTTATCGCCGTATTTGTACGGGTGACGATTCGAACTAATACGCGCGACGACTGTACGATTCGATTTTAAAACATTAAATTAAATATTTTCGTAAAGTTAAAATAAATAAAAGATATTTAGTTAATTTACTAAGAATAATCACCTAAAATAATTGCGTAAATCTTATTTTAAAACCGAACCGTTTCGTTATGAAAAATTACGAAGAACCGGCATTTTAACGCGAAACCGAACGAGACCGAACCTACCGGGTGTTTCTAAAATCATTTAATGGGCAATGAATGCCACAACCACCTCCACCAACCTAATTTCATTCTCAAATTCATCTCTCTCTCTAGAAATCTTCTCCACCTTATCTCTAAGATTTCTTGGTGGTTTCTCATTGGATTCACGAGTTCTTAGTGTCAAAACGACCATCTCATCACGTAGATCACGGAAGTACAAAGGATCTAAGCTTCTATCCATCATTTTCAAGGTAAATTTTAGTTTTGTTTCGGTTCTAGAGTGTATCACGAACCCCTTGTGTTTTTGTTGATTTAACCGGTCTAAACACCTAGAAACACTTAGATGAACTCTTGTAAACAACTAGGAAGTTTTAGAAACTAACCTGCAACAATTGAGGATCAGTGAAGAGGATGATGATGCAGGTTTGTGACAGCTACCAAGCGGCCGAACCAACGAACAGGTGGCCGAACGTGTTGCCGTCAACCAGCTAGCCAGGGCCGAACCTTTTCTTGCGAGCCAAACCTCCAACAGCTGTCACATGGGAGCCACGAACCAACCTTGGCCGAACCCATGCAAACACGAACCTGGATCACTTCTGAGTTAGCCGAACCTCATGCAGCTGAAGCTAGGATGGGCGAACCTATGCTGCCACGAACCCTTGAACGAACTAGTAGCCACGGACCTGGAATCTGGCTGAACCTTTGACCTACGAACCATTTGGGACGAACCTGGATCATTCACGAACCCATGATGGCCGAACCCTACTTGCCATGCGAACCTTAGCCACTAACCAGCTAATCACGAACCTCTTATGGCTGAACCATAAAGGTTCACCGAACCTATGGTTATTGCCAATAGGTTCCTTCCTTCAGGCTTACCGAACCCAAGTGTTATCGAATCCTGGTATTGTCGGACCTAGGACTGTCAAACTTCGTTTACAAACCAAAAGGATGAATATACGAGTACCTAAAACTAATGATGACGGAGGAAACATGCATGCATGGAATATGTAGGTGCATGGGAAGTCTACTAAGGCCCATTTTAATGAAAAAGGGTAATTAAGGTGATTGGGTTAGGTTTTCAATAACAAGTGTTTTCTTTAACACACTAACAACTCAACATTAGGGGTAACCTTTATTTGAATAGGTAAAAACCTTTGGTGCTTTAGTTGGGAAATTGTTATGAACTCATGTGGATCAAAACAAAAGTCTAAAGGATGTAGTGTTAATCTAATTGTTAACACTTAAACTTTAGGAAGAGTTTAATACGGATAACTAACCTAGATGAGTTAATTATCTATGTTGTATTATTCAAGGATTTGAGTTGAAATCGTTTGGTAATTAAAGGCTAACAATGGGCCGAGGAGGGCCAATGGGCCTAACCTAAGCCCATCATATGTTAAATGTAAATTTAATTCAAGTTAATGATATATTAAAAAAAGAAAATGTTTTGTGAACTTTATTAAATATAAAATAAATGATTTTGACTTAATATTTGACATAAAATGAATTAAATTAGAAACGTGTTAACTAAAGAACTTGTTATGATTAACTGTTCGGATACGGGTTACAAATGGGTATTTAAGTTAGACTAGTTAGATTAAATCTTAGAATCACATTAGCAACATAGGACACTTAGCTGCACACCGAGACCAAACCCTAGATACGACGGCTAATACATATACTTATCATATTCGAATTCTTTTAAAAACAACTCAGGAACCGAAGAAACCTAAGCTACAACAAAGAGCGCGCATTTTGTGATAGATCATTTGCACCGCAACACAGGTGAGTTCATTGCCCCTTTTCTAAACATTTTTGTTTTAAAGCGTGGGGCTGAGAAGCATGCGTAAACTGTTTTATTTACATTTTTTTACGTAAATGCTTTTAGTTATTATGAATTGCTTATTATATATGCTTGTTTATACTCCTAGACTCATGTCTAGGAAATTGCTATGCAAAAAGAACTTTCAAGTTAATTAATTACTCTTATGAGTAATACCTAAATTCTCTAAACAAACCCTTAGTCCATCAAGCTCAAATTCAAGAATCTAAATTCAAAGTGGAATCAAAAGAACTAAAGTTAAAGATCAAATGCAATGGAAAATAACCGAGTGTGTGGATCAGTAAATCAAAGGATCCTACTCATAAATCTATAATCATTGTGAAATCATGAAATTCTAAAGATCAAAATCAAGAGACTCAAGGAAATCAGAACTGTGTGTGATTCATTGAAATAATGAAATCATTAATGCTTGAGTCAAGGTGGATGTCAGTTGTATAGAAATCAAGACCACGTGTAACACACATAAAGTCCCGGCATAAATAGTAGACTCTTGTGGTCAAGCTATATGAGCAATAACGTGAACTATCAAACAAAATCAAGAGAATCAAAGAAGATCAAGAATCAAAGGATATCCGTAAAGTCCTGGTATGTACAGTAGACCAATGGGTCAAGCTGATATGGGCATCATTAATGTCCCGGCACACACAGGTAGACTCCTTTGAGTCATGCCTGATATGGGCCACGTGTGAGAGGGTACAACTTGGACAACCACCAACAACTAAGTCTAATTGATTGAGTCAAATAAGGCCCAATCATCATGTCTTAGTTGTACTTAAATGCTTAGTTATTAGTTTAATTAAACATTTAATGTTATATTTCTACAAGTGCTTTTGGGAAATCATGAATACATGGTGAACTCAAGAGATTAAAGGTAAATCTATTTGTGGAAATCAGAATCTAAATTGAAGGTAAAAGGAGTGAAATGCTTAATTATCAATAACAACAATATGTTAAGCAGTCCGGTATGTGGTGGGACGGTGGCTGGGCTTGTCCCCTACATATGCCCTATATATAAGCATACTTGATTGGATAGCATAGGTGGTTGTTAATGAGGTTAAGGTTGTCATTTTGAGGGATCAAGGTAAACATTTTTGGGTAATCAAATGCTAAGGATCAAAAGGTATGGAATCAAATTAGTGGAATGAAATGCTTAATTTTCACCAGGAACAATATATCATGTGGTTTGGTATGTGGTGGGACGGTAGCTGGGCGGGCGGTAAGTTCGACCCTACATATTGTAACAACCGGTTTTTAATAATGAATGTATTGTGAATAATCGTTAATTGAACGATTGTAGTTGTTGTGATTTGAAAATATGCGAGAATTACGTCATCAATGGCAAGAACACATGTGATCGTTCTAGAAATCCACGTTAATTTGATGATTGTAATTATTACAAATTGATAGTATGTGAGAAATGATGAACGTGGGAGAAAACCGTGCGTGAAACGGAGTTACGGATCATCCGGAATCGCGAAACGAAGAAAATTACAAAATATTATGCTTTGGGACTCTTCGCGGTACGCGAAGGTGGTTTTGAGGTTCCTTCGCGGTACGCGAAGGACTCAAAATATCTAAAAGTCCCGAATTGCTTCGCAGTACGCAAAGCCTTTCTTGGATCTTCATCGCGGTACGCGACGGGTGAGGCGGTTTGAAAACATCTCAAATTTAACTGATTTGAAGCAGAAAGAATTTTATTTCTTTCTCTCGACTTTCCTACACCTCAGACGAAATTGAAGGCTGCCAAACTCATATTTGAAGCCGATTAAACCCACGGATCGTACCAGAGAACATATCTGCAACATCTGATCGTCGTTTTGCAAGCGAATATCCGTTCGATTGGGTAACGATTCGTTTTATCCTACTAGTTTAATATTTTGTGAATTAAATCTAGTTTTGATTGTAATACTATGATTATGGGTATTGATTATTGCCTAGTTGATAACTAGGGTTTGTTAGAAATGAAGAACTTGATATTTTGATGGTGAAATCTTCATTTTGAAGCCGGGATAATGTCCGGTTGTTATGAAACCCATATCATGATATGATAACTAGTAGGATGGGTAAATGGTGGTTTTGAAATAAATATGGATTATAATCCATGGGTTAAATGATGATTGTGATGAATTGATGTTAACATTATTAATAGTTATGATCTTAAATAAAAATTGAATAATAAAAATAACTAAAGATCGTAACTAATATAATGAACATCAATTAATTGATGAAATGCCTAAGAGAGGCATGAAATGGGATTAATTGTGATAATTGACTTTGAGTAAGTCAAATCAGTCAAGTGTGTTGAACTTGATTGTATGTGCTATATGTGTTGAAACTAGTTGTATATGTATTTTGCAACTAGGTGGTGGTAGTGGAAATCAAACAATTAATCATAGAGCAGGAAAAGAGCCTGCAGTTGCTAATCTCTTATCTGATCAAGGTAAGTAATCCCACAACTATAACATCACATAATAAACATTGAATTTTGTTGTTGAATAAATTGTATGATAAATATGGCATTGGTGATAGGGGAATGTTGAACAATAAAAGTTCAACAACCTATGACAAATCCAATACCTTGGTGAAAAATTAGTGTGGGAATTCTATGATGGAAGTACCGGTGGGTGAACATCATAGTAATTTGATTGAATTATAAGTATGACTCCACAATGGTGGATAGCCAGAGGTGTTGGCAATTGTCTTAGATGGAAGTACCGGTGGGTAAACATCTTAAGACTTGATATAATTATGACTCCACAATGGTGGATAGCTAGAGGTGCTAGCAATTGTCTTAGATGGAAGTACCGGTGGGTGAACATCTTAAGACTTGAATTATATATGACTCCACAATGGTGGATAGCCAGAGGTGCTGGCAATTGTCTTAGATGGAAGTACCGGTGGGTGAACATCTTAAGACTTGATATAATTATGACTCCACAATGGTGGATAGCTAGAGGTGCTAGCAATTGTCTTAGATGGAAGTACCGGTGGGTGAACATCTTAAGACTTGAAATATTTATGATACCACAAATGTGTAAATAGTTAGAGATGCTGACAAATAGCTATGGTGGAAGCACAGGAATGTGAACACCATAGTGTAATATTGATTAAACTATTGTAAACAATAGTTGTTGATCGATAATATGATATTATTATATTGTGAGAGTCAATTCGAATAGAAATGACTCAGTTTGAATGTTGATTGTCAAAAATGTATTTTTACATTTTATTGTTGTGAAACCATTGGGGTTTACTTACTTAGTTCTTATGAACTAATGTGAAATATTGTGTGATGTTTGTAGGTCAAAAATGACGTACACAGCTGTAGGGATCGAGGTGGAGCAGGAATCGAACGAACAAACCTTGTTGCAAACGTGTGAAATTTTGGTTTAAACTTACTTATGTAAATAAGTATTGAAAAATGTGTGGCACGTTTACGTTTGCGTTAAACTTTGTTTAATATTATTAAATAAAGAAGGTCAAACGAGGTTTTAAAAATGGAAAATTTGCTGGGACCAACTCTGATATTATTTTAAATTGTTGAACAGTAACCGGGGGTTACACATATGCCCTATATATAAGCATACTAAATTGGATGGTATATGTGGTTAATGGTGAGGTTAAGGTTGTCATTCAGGATATTCAAACTCATTTTTACAAAACTATATGAACTCACCAACCATGTGTTGACTTTATTTTTGCATGACTTCTCAGGTGACGAACAGGTCAACTAAGAAGTTATTACTTTTGGACTAGTATACCAGTTAGTGGACCTAGCATTTTGGACCTGCATATTTTGAAACATCATTTTACAGATTTATTTTGTATATCTTGTGCAGATACAAGATAGAAGAATTATGATGTGATAGTAAATGTACATTGTTAAATTATGAAATTAACTAATGTAATTTAACTTTGTAATTCTATTCTTACTTAGCAGTTTCTCATTTATATATCATGTGAAATGTAAACAATCTGATCATTCCGATTATCACTCACGATATCGCACCCCTGGAACCTTCCGCCCGACGGGGAAGTCGATCCAACCCGCCGGCTCGGGGTGTGACATGTAGTATATGTGTGTATGTATATTTATGTGTGTACGGGTAGTATATGTATGTGTGTATGTGTATCAGGGTTGGCCCATTAGTTTTAGTGGGCGAAGCTAGGGTTTGAACTATTAATATGGTCGGGTTTCGGTTTGAACTATTAATATGGTCGGGTTTCTGGTATATATTTAAAAAAGTCAGGGTTCAGGTTAACATGAACCCGAATAAGGATGATTATTATATATATATATATATATATTAAGGATTGAATATAAAATCTATTTTACTTTTTACCGTAGTAATTAACTACGTTAACTACAAGTAACTATGGCTTTTAATATAATTATATATAGTTTAACACATTTTCTATTTTATTATATGTTTGAAAAATGAATTAGTTGCAACAATTTAAAATTGGGTCAAGATAATAGCAATTATATATTAACCCAACTAACATGACTAATCTGCGACCCGATTAATCCGAACATCATTCGTGTTGGGTTACTTGTCAAAAACCGTTTTAGATAAACCTGACTAACCCGACCCGATCCACACTTCTTCTTAGTACTTTGGACCATCAAAATGTTAAGATCGCTTGTGTCCACAAGGGTGATATGTATTGCCTACTCTAGTTATTGTCCACAAGGGTGAAGTCATGGTAAACTCGTGGTTTTGGTGGAAGAGACGGTTAGGGGAAAGAAAATGGAAAAAACAACATTTATTTTCTTGACCTTTTGATACCATTACATTTATTATTATAAAAGTATGTATTTTCATTGGTTGTTACTTGTACCGTACAACTGTTTGTTGGATGCATTTTTACGACAGCTTTTCTTATATAAATGTAGTGGCATCAACCATTCATCATCTTCATCTCAAAATTGATCAAAGAATATGGCCTCTTCTTCTAAACTATTCCTTCTCCTTGTTGTTGTTGGTTTTATTGTTTGCACTTCCCGTACTGCTCAGAAATTGACGGGTTCGGAATTGTCTTTTCAAGATGAAAAGACGCTCGATGGTGGCGGGCTTACTGGCAGAGGTAATCTTGAATCCAGTAGTGATTATGAATTGGGTGGTCGTGGTAGTGGAGGGTTTGTGGGAGATGGTGGTGGACTGGGAGGTAGGTTTGGATTTGGAGGAGGGCCTGCAAGCTGGTGGTGATTATGGAGGTGGCTCTGGATTAGGAGGTAATGTAGGTGGTGGTGGAGGGTTTGGTGATGATGGAGTTAGTGGTAGTGTTGGTGATGAATTTGGTGGTGGACTACATTGATCGAGGGAATCAGGGAATGCATGCATGCATGGCAAAAGTGTAATTAATTACATTGTGCATGGTGTGGTTGTGGGTTGACTGCTGCAGAATTGTATGATTTTATATATAAGGTGGTTTTATATTGTAATAAAAAAAATGATGTTATTTTCTGTTTTTATTATGATAACTTGTGATTAATTATGTATTAAATGCATGTCTTCCATAAAAGAATTAATAAAGGCAACTTCATTTTCCTAACGTAGCTAGTAAAAAGTTTTTTTTGAAAGACTAATTTGGATAATTAATTTGGATCACTGTGATATTATCGAACCCCGGATTTTATGTTTCCTAAGTCTTATGGCACCACCAAGATGTTGTTGGACTGTAATGCTTTTGGCAAGTGAATCAACAAACTAGGAGCTTTGAGCATATAATGGTTACCTTCTTGACTTCTATATGTGTTTTCTTGGGGTTTGAATTCGTGCCAATACTTATTTGTAGAGGCAATGTCAGGCTGTTTACACAGTTGTGTGATTCCTTCTTTTATGTGTAAGGAGTTTTATATACAACACATACCCTTCAATCATACCACCAGATTGTTCGTTTAGACACATGTGCTTAAAGATAAGATCAAAACCTCCAAAGAAGTGGTATATTGCTTAAAGTGAAAGAGATATGACGTATAGGTCTTAAGTTTAATTCCCATTACACTTAGGGTGATTTTAATTAGAGGTCACTGACTTACTTGTTTACGACCACGCTTTACATATTAATTCCGGTTAGTAGGGTATTACTTGAGGGTTTACCATATATGTAGGTTCCCACAATTATAACAAAAAAAACAGAGATAAGACCAAATTAAAACAATTGTTCGTTTATAAATATAAAACCATCTATATTTTGTGCTGAATTTTCTTTTTATGAACTAGTTTTGTTTCTTTAAATAGATTTATAAAATATAGTATAAAAATATAAATTTATTATTAAAAAGTGTTTTTTGCTTTCATAAATAATTATAGTAAGCCTAACCCTCTTGTACCTATGTAGTATAATCACAAATCATGTCATTTAAAAAATTTAATAACCTAATGACAAAAATAAAAATAATGATAATAATAATAATAATAACCACAAAAAAACCATTTAAATTTCAATTTGTTTGATGTGATTTGACAGTGTAACATTAATCTTTCTTTATAGGATTGCCAACTTCGTAATCCTAGAAATCATCAAGAAAGATCTCCAATCCGAAGATGCAAATGAAGAAGATAAAAACCCTGCTGCTTGATTTAACAATTTCATTTATCTTTCCACAATAATTTAAATTTAATTGGTCCCTAAACCAAAATTTTAAATCATTTACAATTAATTTGATGCATGTATATGTAACAATTAAACATCTATCCAATCATTTTGAATGAGAAGTAATCCAGCCAAAACATAAAGAGCGATAAAGGTAAATATTTTGAGGATTTCCATGTCACAAACAACATCAAGGTAAGAATCCAAATTCTGAACAATTGGTATTGTTTAAAAAAAACTTTGATGTGATGTTTTTCTGGCTGAAAATGTAAAAAAGGAGAGTCAAGTCTGTAAGGTTAAACTGTATATATGTTCAATATGGCACTCTTGATTATTTGTGTAATTGATCAATTACTAAAATATTCATTTAGATCGCTAATTATTTGATGGACGTAATTACCCTTATTATTCTAATTAGGGTTTCCCTTTGGGTGTATATAATTGAAATTAAGGCTTCATATTTTGACTAATATGTTAACATCACTACTCACGAATTCCTTACTATAAAATTCGGGAATCTCTCCAATATCTCCACCTTTGAACCAAAATATAGAAAGAAAGACGATTCACGTGGATAGCCACGTGACCGCGTGTGAGTTCACAAAGATAGCGTACACCCCACACACATTATTCACATATATGGAGTAGCCTAAAGGCATATGCACTATGAGGATTAAACAAAAATTTTTAAAATGAGGTCCATTGTGATCTGCCACCACCATACACCACCGTAGTTGAACAACTTCCATTGGTTCTTGTTGCTTCAAAGGTCTTCGGTTCCTGCTAAGCTTCGTATCCTTGCTAAGACAAAGTAGAGAAAACCGTTAGTCGCACCACCGGAGGTTCTCCCGTGGTCAAGACCCCGGATTTCGGAAAGGTAAGGAGAATTGTAAGTGTAAGCTATTGAGAGATGGATATAGTTCTATGTTCTACCTGGATTGTTTGCTTTATTCTGCTGTTTATACTTGTTGATCCTGGACTGGCTAAATCATATCCTTCTTGTTTTAGCCATTTATGTCACAACCCCACCTCTCGTCACCTGAAATGATGTCATTCGTCACTCTGAGATGGTTGCGGAAGCATAGTGGTGATGTCTCAGAGATGAGGTGTGACTTACTTGATCCGGTATCACAACACACAGATTAAATTAAAGTAAATATATTGCAAGGATTTCGTGATCACAACCAACATTACAATTTACACACTAAGTTTATTACATGACTAACTTGTTTAATTACAATGATATCTAAAGTGCATCCTCACCCGGCAGTCGCTGCCTCCCTACAAAAAGGTTTAGATTTAAAACGATCAGCATAAAGCTGGTGAGTTCGTAAAGTTCATGTTTAACAATATGATATGTTATATAAGTTCTCAAAGTGTTCAGTTCAAGATAACCATGGGACCCGTATCTAGTCCTTTCGAACGTGACTCTACGTTCTTCGAACACATTACTTACTGGTAATATCTTATGCCTCATTGTCTTAATGTCTATCACTACATTAAGAAGTTCTGAAAATAGATAACAAACATTTACACCAAGGGGAGTTGTAAGCTCCCGGCAAATGGGTTGTCAGCCAATAGCACTATCATTGTTTTCTGTTCGGCCCACACGGGTTACTAGATATAGACTTTCAAGTTTTGTGATAGAGTTTTGTTCTACAGACACAATCCCATGAAATCCACAAGTTCTCAACATATCACATGAAATCAGATAGATAACAGTGATACATATCATATGTTCAAGAAAAGTTCCACAGTAAGACCCCGGTGTTTATAAAACATTAAAAAGAAAAGGGGAAACTCACCTGATAACTTACAAGTAGCAGAATGCCACACAACTGATAGTAATAGAGTGATTATGCATTTATTTATGTTTAATAAGTTATTTATGTTTAAACTTACTGATTAGATCTTTCTGAACGTCCAATGTCAAAGATATTGCCTTGAAAGTCATCAAACCGATATTAGGTTTTTAATTAATTAATTTAACGTTATATCATACAATGTATGATAATGTAGGAACATATATTGATTCAGGTTCCTAATACAAGGTTGATGACACACTTGATTAATCTAGATAATCTCGGATTAACCAAATAGTTAATGTTGTTGATTATAATGCTAAAACAGTTTCTAGACAGATTAATGGCTTAATAATGATCAATCCTTGTTATTGATTACTCAAATATCATGAAATATCACAATGTAGCATTAGAATAGGTTTAATAATCATGTTTAACATACTAATCTGACTGTTATCACAAACATCAGATAATCGTTCCAATGAGTATGTTAATGATTGTGATTAGTTTGAAAAATTTGGATTTAACCTTGCATTTCAAAGATTAATCAAACTAATCACCTACATTTTCATAATCAAATGGTTTAAACCATTATAATTATGGGTATGATTTCATGCAAACCGGGCATTACAACGGATCAAAACAAGGATTTACCCGTTAACACATCGTGCTCTTCGTTTATAATCAATCCTAGCCATCATCTAGGCAATAATCAACAACCCTAACTATCTCATTACGTTCAAAAACAAAATCTAATCGATCAAAATCAAGATAGATGGTTAAAACGAACCGTTACCTAATCTGACGGATTTCTGCGTGTAGAAAAACGATCAGGGCTTGTAGATTCGTTCCTTGGTGCGATCTGTATGTTTAGGAGCCTTCAAGATGATGATTTTATGGTGAAAAGTGATGGTTTTTCGTCTGGGATTAAGAACAAGTCGAGAAGAAGAAGAAATATGCTTCTCCCCATGCGATCTGATCTTTTAAAATCATTTGCAGCCATACCAGACCCCAGACGCACCACCCCAGATGGGAGTTTGGCCCGGGGCGTATCACGCGGGAGGGAGGATCAGATTCCAGATTTTTCTAGGCTCTAAGCATACCACCTAGAGGGAAGGTCTGGCTCCAGGCGTACCGCCTGGGGCCTATTTTCTCAAATTCTTGGATTTTCTTCGTTTCGCGATTCCGTAAATCCGTTTCGCGCACGGTTTTCACCCACGTTCATCATTTCTCGCATACTATCAACCTGTAATAATTACAATCATCAAATTAACGTGAATTTCTAGAACGACCACATGTGCTCATGTCATTGATGACGTAATTCTCAACTGCAATTTCACAATTTATCTTTCTTGTATTTGTAATCTTCACCTTGGATTTTGCAATCTTTCCTTTTACATAAATAAAGTTGACCACTGTAGATTTTATACTTTTTATGCTCGCAACTATCCTGGACCTTTCCCAGTTATAGTGATTCACAAAAGTTGCTTTTCACTAAAATGGAAAGTTATCACTTGTCATAAAAGATAACCTTTTATATCATTTCCTTCATAGTGATCTACAAAAGTTCATAAAAGATAACCTTTTATATCATTTCCTTCATGCGCAAGCGACACTTTCCCATGAGAGGACGGTTTAATTAAAATCTTATCAATGAAGCGCTTATCCGGGACGAAGCTAGTTACTTCCTTAGTATCCGCATCACGGACATGCAATAATATGGATTCTTCCTTGTCTAGCGCTATCTTTTTTGTTCATTGATGTAGGCTTGAGCCATCCTCCGTCATCAGGCCCCTGTAGGGTTGCCCATTGGTCGTGCCTTTGGGTATACCTGACTCTCCTAAGAGGTGTTGTTGTTTGTCTCTGTTTTTTTTTTTTGCTTGGGCTGGGTTACTTTTTCGTGCTGTTTTTAGTGGGGCCGATAGCTTCGGACATGGCCTGCATGTCCCATCAATCGTTTCTTAACTGCCATCTGTGACGGTTTTCAGTACTGGCGTGGTGTTATAAATACTAAGATAACGTATACTATGGGTCATCGTCATTGTTCTCCCTACGTGTTCACTTTCTTGACTAGTCCTCGCCGCAGGTTAGTTTCTTCCTCTTACTGTTTTTGCACCGATGTCTAGTCGTTTTGGTATGAGGGATGAGCTGTCGGAGATGGATGAGTCAAAGTTTCAAGAGTTTTGTGCCTTGTACGACATTGGACCCGAGTTTCTTCCGACCTTTCCATAAGTTACCAGAGTATTCTCGATTGTCCGCCTGGTTTTATAGGTCTGTACACTTCTTTTCTCGAATTTTCAATTCGTCTTCCAGTTTTGCTCTTTTGTATAATTCTGTTGGATTATTAACGGGTGAGCCGCTGTCAGTTGTCTCCTTTCGGGGTGATCAAAATCACCCATTTTGAACTATCATACAGGGGTGTCGGGGCAGTTTCGACGGTGGCATTGTTCTGATGTCTTTTGCATATGGCTAAGAACGGTGATTGGCTGACTATCCAGTGTCGTAAAAAACCCGTCGGGCAATTTATGTTTACATCAAATCCAACGGTTAAATTTTGGAAGAATCGGTTCTTCTCGGTATCCGCTGCTCATCTTCCTTTCCCCATATTATTCGTAACACCAAGGATTACTTGTTCAAATTTACTCTTTGTGATCCCTCTATGAATGTCAAACACTATAAACTATTGATTAATAATAAAACACACATTCGTCTAGTTCTAGAATAAATGCTCATTCATGCTGGTTTGAGCGGGAAGCGGTTGTTCTCTATGTTGGATTTATATGTACGGACCCGATAAATTAACATAACTAACCGAGCTGTGACCCGTAAGAGTTACACCTTGGTCAATGAACATTAAATCCACTTAACTTGATTAACCGGTATTCACGAACGGATTTATAATTTATAAGTGTTATAAATTATATAAGTTTAATTATTAATTTAATTAAACTAATAGTGTTGGGCTTGATAATGTGTATTGGACCTAAACTAACTAAATTAGGCTTAGGGCCCAAAAGTTAGTATTATAAGATTAAAAAGGAGATTAATCTTAATAAAACCAACCCTAATTGTTGGCTGCCGTCAAAAAAAGGAAAAAGGAGAACAAATATTTTTCCTCTGGATTATTATTGTTGCCGTCGAAATAATCTACAAAAGAAAAGAGACCTTCTCTTTGGATTTGTGCGGCTGTCAAAACAAAACAAAAGGAAGGGAAAAAATTTTTTTGCTGTTTTCGATCACCAAAGAAAAATAAGCCCAACCTGTGGCTTCCGGTCAAGACCCACAAACCACCTCTTGCTTCCACCGTGAACCAGGAACCCGTTCGTGCTCGTGTTCTAGCATTAGTTCGTTGAACATCGGTGTCTCAAACGGTTAATCATAACCGAAAGGGTATAATCTTTTCTCATCGGTAGATAAGATTAGTTAATATTTTATCTGTGTTTGTATGTTTGTAACTATGATCCTGATTGGGAATTTTAATAGTGTTAAAGTTTGAAACCCTAATTCCGCTGCGTTACATTAAATATGATTTAATATAATAATTGGTAAAACTCGTTTTTACCTAAAAGTCAAACCGAATACCACCATGATTCCCAACAGTGGTATCAGAGCCACGCTTACAACATGCAAATCGGATCCGGTCAGTTTAACCGGTTACAGATCACAAACTCTAAATTGTTTAATATTTTGAGTTTCTGATCCAGATATAGATCTGAATAATTATTTGGGTAAAATTATTTATTTGGTCAAAGTTATAATTGACCAAAAGAATTACCCAGTTTTAATTATAAAATTATGATTGAATATGTAAATCAGGCCCGACCTTGTGTTTGTTTGGTTGTTTAATTTTTCAATTTTGGTTTATTATGGTTTGGCCCATTTTGATGGCTCAAAGTTGTAATAGAGTAGGGTTTGTATTTTCTTGTTATGTATTTCAATTTATTGTAAATATTGTAATGACAAAAGACCTGAAGACAAAAACTGAAGAATCAAGATCAAGAAGCACGGATCTGGAGGTCAGTGGGAGCAGCTCAAGATCACAAGATGCACTGGATTCATCATTGTGGTTGATTGTGTGTTGTGACCCCGTGACCTAGTTTGTTTTGCTACTTGGCTCTAGCAAAATCAAACACAATTTGGCCTTATGATTTACATATTTATTTAATTTGATATTGTGGTTGCTTTATCTTATAAATGTTATAACATACCAACCAAATACCAAAAAGGTTTTAAAAGGAGTTTTAAAACATAATCGCAATAAAATGTAACAAGTTCAAAAACTAATCAATTTTGTAACTTGTAAAAGTTTTATAAAATAAACGGTTTGTTTTGAAAAATATAACCAATGAGTTTTTACAATCTAAAATTGTTTTAAAAGTCAGAAACTTATTAGATTAACTATTAAGTTTTGAATGGTTATACAAGTCGCGACAAACTTAGTTTTAATAGGTTATTTAAAATTAAGTGTCATGAGAGATGAAAGGGTTCATCACAAAGTCACGACATTAAATATAGTAAAACTGGTTTTTACAACGCACGTATGATTAGATCATTCGTTGTGTTTGACCCTTATTCGGTAAACACTAAAATTGGATCCCATATATATAAAATCAATAGTCTATGCTATCCTATTATAAGGGACACTTGGAGCATAATGCGAAACACCAGTGTTTGGAGCCACAGCACCGCACTTGGTGCGTAGTTTGTCCTCCAAGGTGCAAGAGTTTCCGTTGACACATCTGGCTCTTCCACATGTACCTGTTTTAGGATGACTATTACTTTCATATCTTGTTACGTGCCACAGCTGTCTGGAAATGAAAGTGAGCATAGATGAGGCTAAACGTATCACTAAATAGACAAGTTGTCTTAGTGGCCTCATACTTGAGAGTTGTGCATTTTTCACAATTGACAAACGTTGTCAGTCTACCTAGTATCACTTACTAATGTTGCGTGCCACAGCTGCCTTTAGTAACTGATACTGCTAGATTCTCAATCCTTATTCTTATTACTGTTAATGGGTCATTAATTAAATAAGGAATTAAACATCAAAAATACTAATTATTTATTTTTGCTTACAATAACAGATGTCTCATGAAAACAACTCCTCCTTCGCTCTCAAGTCCATACTTGAGAAAGATAAGCTGAATAACACCAACTTTCTCGAATGGCACCGCAACTTGAAAATTGTTCTCAAGTTTGCGAAAAAGCACTATGTACTGGAAGGTCCAGTTCCTAACGAGCCTGAGGGTAATACGGCTGCTGCTCGTAAAGCCTGGGAAAAACATAACGAGGATGCCATTGAGGTAGCCTGCCTTATGCAAGCCACTATGTCTTCTGATCTTCAGAAGAACATGGAATACATGAGTGCCTTTGACATGATCCAGCAACTTACAGGCATGTTTCAGAAACAAACCCGTCAAGAACGCTATGACACCATGAAGCAGCTTATTGGCTGCAAAATGCAAGAAGGCTCGTCAGTTAGTGCTCATGTGCTTACGATGAAAGGGTACATCGACCAACTGAGTAAACTTGGTTACCCCCTGTCAAATGAAATGGCAGCGGATTTCATCTTGAACTCTCTCCCAAAGTCTTACGACCAGTTCGTAATGAATTTCAATATGAATGCTTGGGAGAAGACTATGCCTGAACTGCATGGGATGCTGAAGACGGCTGAGATGAATGTACCAAGCAAGGTCAATCAGGTATTGACTGTTCGATCTACTGGTGTTAGAAAGCCCAATCCCAAGAAACGGGGTTATAACAGCAAGGGCAAGAATAAAGCTATTGTTGCTGCCAAGCATGCCACCAACAAAGCCAAGCCAATTACCAAAGCACCACCCCCTGAGGAACGTCAATGCTTTGAATGCAACAAGATGGGGCATTAGAGACGTAATTGCCCTGAATATCTGGCTAAGCTGAGGATGAACAAGGCCAATGGTGCAGGCCCTTCAGGTATCTCTATTTATGTTATTGAACTTTTTACTGTTTCCAGCAACACATGGGTGTTTGACACTGGATGTGGTTACCACATTATTAATGTCTTGCAGGAACCTGAAAAGTGGAAGAAGCTGAAACAAGGCGACATGGAGCTCATCGTTGGTGATGGGAAAAGAGTACCAGTTCTTGCAACTGGAACATATCATCTTACATGTCCTTCTGGCCTTGTACTTACTTTGAATAATTGTTTGTTTGCACCTGGTTTGACCAGAAACATTATTTTAGTTTCTTTATTGTTTGAACAAGGATTTAAGTACGTTTTAATGGTATTGCTATATCTACCTACTTAAATGATGTCTTTTATTTTGAGGCTAAACCTCGAAATGGTATTTATGAAATAGATGTTCAACCAAACAATAACATATACAATCTTTCTAAACGTATCAAATCTGGAATTAATGATACATTTCTATGGCATTGTAGACTTGGCCACATAAGCAAATCTTTCATAAAAAGGCTCCGGTCTGAGGGGATTCTTGAATCCACTGAACAGGACTCCTTTGATGAATGTGAATCTTGCTTAGCTGGAAAACTCACTAAAGATCCCTTCACCCATGTTGGTGAACGAGCAAAAGATCTGTTAGCACTCATACATACTGATGTGTGTGGTCCTTTCAGAACTATGTCTAGAAATCATGAAAGATACTTCGTTTCATTCATTGATGATTATAGTCGATATGCATATGTTTATCTAATGAAGCATAAGCATGAAACCTTTGAAAAGTTCAAAGAATTTCAAAACGAAGTAGAGAACCAACTCGGTAAAACGATTAAGGCACTTCGATCAGATCGAGGTGGCGAATATCTCAGCTTAGAGTTCATCAATCATCTAAAAGAACGTGGAATTGTTTCACAGCCAACTCCTCCTGGCACACCCCAACTTAATGGCGTAAGCGAGAGGAGAAATCGCACCCTACTTGATATGGTCCGATCGATGATGTGTAGAACTAACTTGCCTCACTCCTTTTGGAGTTTTGCTCTTATGACCGCCGCCCGCATTGTAAATCTGGCACCGACTAAGAAGGTAAAAAAAACACCATATGAGATATGGTTTGGCACTAAACCCAATTTTTCTTACCTTAGGGTATGGGGATGCGATGCATATGTCACTAGAGATGCTGATGACAAACTTGATCCTCGAGGCGAAAAGGTTGTTTTCGTCGGATACCATAATAGAAGCGGATATTATTTCTACCATCCTGATGCAAACTTGATTTCCATCAAAAGGAAGGGACACTTTCTCGAGAAAGAGTTTCTTGATCGAGGAACTGGAAGCAATATTGTGGATCTCGAAGAAATTCGAGAACCGCAAACGACCGCTGACGAAGTCGGAACGTCTGATCAACAAGAAATGAATCAGACATAAACACAAGCATTCGTAGAAGTAGCAGGACTCGCAATGCTCCTGATAGATACCTTTGGCATCTTGATGGTTCTGAAGTCCTGGTAGTAGCTGAGCCTGATGACGAACTTACTAACTACAAATCTGCTATAACAGATCCAGAATCTGCGAAATGGCTCGATGCCATGAATTCCGAGATGCAATCCATGCGTGAGAATCAAGTCTGGGACTTGGTTGAGCTACCCCCCGGTTCACGGGTAGTAGGGAACAAATGGATTTTCAAGAGAAAAACGGACATGCATGGAAATGTGCATACCTACAAAGCACAGCTGGTTGCGAAGGGTTTCACTCAAACTCAAGGTGTTGACTATGATGAAACTTTTTCACCCGTTGCTATGATCAAATCGATTAGGATATTACTTGCCATAGCTACATATTATGACTATGAGATATGGCAAATGGATGTTAAAACCGCTTTTCTTAATGGACACCTTTCTGAAGATGTCTATATGGTTCAGCCTGATGGTTTTATTGATCCAAAATATCCAAGTAAGGTATGTAAACTAAATAAGTCCATTTATGGACTCAAACAGGCATCTCGCTGCTGGAATCTTCGTTTTGATCAAAAGATCAAAGAGTTTGGCTTCATCAAAAATGAAGATGAACCTTGTATTTACAGAAAGGCAAGTGGGAGCACTATATCATTCCTCATCTTGTATGTGGATGATATACTGATTATTGGAAACAACATTCCCATGCTTAACGAAGTCAAGCACTGGTTGGGAACTTGTTTTGCAATGAAAGATCTTGGATAAGCAGCTTACATTCTTGGAATAAAAATCCACAGAGATAGATCTAAGCGGCTTCTAGGGCTGAGTCAAAGTACATACATAGACAAAATGATGACACGCTTCAATATGGAGAACTCCAAGAAAGGGACTATTCCCATGACTAAAGGAACCGTGTTGAACAAATCGCAATCTCCTTCAACGGACATTGAAATTAGGAGAATGCAAGCAATTCCATATGCCTCTGCGATTGGTTCTATTATGTATGCTATGTTATGCACTAGACCTGACGTCTCGTATGCGTTGAGCATGACCAGTCGTTTTCAGCAAAATCCTGGCATTGCCCATTGGACGGCAGTCAAGAACATTCTGAAGTACTTGAGAAGAACTAAAGAAATGTTTCTTATATTTGGAGGAGTGGAAGAAGAGCTCACTGTAAGGTGTTACACTGATGCTAGCTTCCAGACTGACCGAGATGACTCTCGCTCACAATCAGGTTTCGTATTCACTCTCAATGGAGGAGCTGCCTCCTGGAAAAGTTCCAAACAGAGTGTAGTGGCGGATTCAACCACCGAATGTGAATATATTGCTGCATCGGATGCTGCAAAGGAAGCTGCTTGGATAAAGAAGTTCATAGCTGACCTCGATGTGGTTCCAAGTATTCGGAAACCTATCGAAATCTTTTGTGATAACACAGGTGCTATAGCTCAAGCCAAATAGCCCAGGTCTCATCACAAATCCAGGCACATTTTGAGAAAGTTTCACTACATACGGGAAATAGTGGAACGTAGAGACATCATAATAAGCAAAGTGGACACAGATCAAAACCTAGCAGACCCGTTCACTAAGCCCATGACTCAGGACAAGTATGATGAGCACAGGAATGCGATCGGGCTTAGATTTTCTTGTGATATGTTTTGATTTAGTATTTGGATGTACGAACATATAAACAATTATACTTTTGAATTCACTTTTGATTTACTGGTTTAAATGCAATTCTGAATTTTATAACTGTGTTCGTTTTTAATACGTTTAATCCATGAATATTGTATTCTTAATTATCCATAGTCGGTCAGACTCGTGGGAACGACTCTGAATTAAGACTATTCTGGATTTGGTCTCAAGTAGTTGACTACCAAATTCACAGACATTATTATGAATGATGTTGGATGTAACTCGCTTCAAATCATCTCCATGGATATTAGTCATGAGATGTTTTTGAAATTGGTAAACTCATCTTGTATCCTCTGACCTGAGATATATACTAGAACTTTCGTTTACTAAGGGGCATTCTTTGATCATTGTCAACCGCTGTCGCGTAACTGCCAGTCATAAAGGCTTTGATTGGGAATGGTTCTGAGGTTCAGTGGGAGCTGTATATAATCAAGATTGGGATTCTGTACTCTTACATATTTCATGTAACAGTTAGACATTATGGCGCCCTCGTTGATTCAAACTGGTGAAGTGTAAGGCCTTACCCAAACTGACTGTGTGTTTGATTGGACCACTCTGAATCTAAATCGAGAACAATAATAATTGAACGTCATATGAGAATGAATAGATCCATGTCTCATTGTTTCAATTGATGTCTTTTACAGAAAGGATAGATGACAATGATTATCATAAGTCTAGTATCCTGCTATAGTAGCACGAAAATTTGGTTAATGACTTTAAAGTGTCATACCTTGTTAGGAGCAGTTATGTGCAACTAGAGCACCGCTAACTGTCAAGCGTTTATTTTATCGAAATCCGTCCAAGTGGGAGATTGTTGGATTTATATGTACGGACCCGATAAATTAACGTAACTAACCGAGCTGTGACCCGTAAGAGTTACACCTTGGTCAACGAACATTAAATCCACTTAACTTGATTAACCGGTATTCACGAACGGATTTATAATTTATAAGTGTTATAAATTATATAAGTTTAATTATTAATTTAATTAAACTAATAGTGTTGGGCTTGATAATGTGTATTGGACCTAAACTAACTAAATTAGGCTTAGGGCCCAAAAGTTAGTATTATAAGATTAAAAAGGAGATTAATCTTAATAAAACCAACCCTAATTGTTGGCTGCCGTCAAAAAAAGGAAAAAGGAGAACAAATATTTTTCCTCTGGATTATTATTGTTGCCGTCGAAATAATCTACAAAAGAAAAGAGACCTTCTCTTTGGATTTGTGCGGCTATCAAAACAAAACAAAAGGAAGGGAAAATTTTTTTTTGTTGTTTTCGATCACCAAAGAAAAATAAGCCCAACTTGTGGCTTCCGGTCAAGAACCACAAACCACCTCTTGCTTCCACCGTGAACCAGGAACCCGTTCGTGCTCGTGTTCTAGCATTAGTTCGTTGAACCTCGGTGTCTCAAACGGTTAATCATAACCGAAAGGGTATAATCTTTTCTCATCGGTAGATAAGATTAGTTAATATTTTATCTGTGTTTGTATGTTTGTAACTATGATCCTGATTGGGAATTTTAATAGTGTTAAAGTTTGAAACCCTAATTCCGCTGCGTTACATTAAATATGATTTAATATAATAATTGGTCAAACTCGTTTTTACCTAAAAGTCAAACCGAATACCACCATGATTCCCAACAGTCTAGTCGCTGACTAGTGTTCCACCGATGTGGTGTTGGTATGTCACGCGTTCTTGGCCCCATTACGCTGTAGTTAGATTTGTGTTTCATGTATGTGTCAAGGGATTGTGTGGGAGTAGGATTTGATTTTGAGTTCTGTTCCTATTTTGCTGAAATGGGACTATTTGATTTTATGAATATAGATACGAACTCTGATGTGGAAAGTTCCTCAAGACAACTACATGAAGGTGAAGAAGATGTAGCAACTAGCCACATCAGGACCGTGCATATAGGCCAGGAGTATACTAGCGTTCTTCCTGTGACCGGGGTAACATGTTGTGATCTACCCCATTTTCCTTAGAAACTCATGATGAGGTACCTATGACCAAAAGGAAACTCAGCCCGTGGCAAAGAAAGCTACTGTTGGTCCTTCTAAGAGAATGAGGACCCGATCTGCAAAATGGAACGACGCGTCCTGAACAAAGGTGATGGTGAGATGCAGTGTTTATCTTCGACTAGTACCCCGATCGAGGACATGGATTAGTGTTTTTGGGGAACTGGGCAGGACCCAAAGTCCCCAGCAAAGGCTGGTAGTTTGGCAGGTGCACTCATGAATCAGTTGGAAGAAGAGTTTACATCTTCTCCTTTCGTGCCCATATGGAATGTGTGTAATGGCGTTATTTTTAGTGATGCCAATGTGTGTTGTGTTGTGACGACATCGATATCCACTCCTGGTCAAAAGGTGGCCGTAGTTTTACTTGGTAATACGACATTGACAAATGGTTTATTTACTAACTAGGTTCAATAGGGATCGTGTATCACAGAGGCGTTACAATGATGGTCGGCTTGTTATGAGCCTAGATGGGCTAAAAACATCCATCTTGACCAACAAACTGAGTGCAGAGGAGGATCGTATAGCTGAACTGCAAAGTCAGGTTTTGAAGTTGCAATCTAAGAACAAAGAGTGCATGGCTCGTATGGGAGAGATGGAAAAACAACATCATGAGAAAGAGGCCTCTTTGAGAAATGCCAAGGAGGAGATCGAGAAAGGTATGGCTGCTCTCGAAAAAGGTTGTGTAGCCTTGAATGATGAGAGAAAGGTGTTTAAGGCTGACGAAATCAAAATTAAAGCCGCCCTTTGCCAAATGCCAACTATTGCTGCAAAATCATTTGCTAAATCATCATATGGAGCAGGTGACCAAGGATTGGGAATGGCTTGTGACACAAGGTTTTAAACATATGGTAGCCCTTCTGTGGCGTAGCCCGAAGTTTTTGTAGCCCCTTGCTGCAGTTCAAAAAGCTGCCCATGTCTAAAGGTATCATTCTGGGATTCATGTAGGCTATAGGCATTCTGCTTGGGTCATCCTGTGGAATCAGTGCCTCAATATGCCCATGATGCCAAAGCTAAACTGCACCAGGCCATGAGTATGTTTGAAGAAACCAAATTTACTTTACTTGATCTTGTTTCGCAGGATCCGACCGTGCCTATTGCTACCTTGCAAGGATTGATGCTTCAAGTCTTTGATGTTGGCATGGCGCTTGGAGGTCAATTTTGTACTAGCCAAATGAGCATGATGACTCTTTCTTCATCTATGTTGCCTCCCTGGCCTTATGTTAGTGTCGGTCCTTCCATGGGAACCCCTACTACTACTGTCAAAGAGTCACCAGGATCCATAGCCAAAGGACAGACAGAGATGACCCCGGAGATGGGAGCAAATGATGGTTATTAATAGTTGAAGATCGCGTTGGTGTTTGGTGTTTGACAAAAATTATCTTTTGTCCTTGTTAAAACAACTTTTATTTGATGTAGTATGTAGTACCAAACAGTTGGTGGACGTTTATTTTACGTATTTTGAATGAAGCGTGTGTTGCATGTGTTGATGTTTAACTAACTTTTGTTGATTTGAATTGGATAATATGTGTATGGTTATAGCAAAATGTATTTCTATTGGTCAGGGTTTGTTTTGATGAAGTTGTGGATACACATAGGGCTGTAAATGAACTGAACGTTCAGCGAACAGTTCGTGAACCGTTCGCCGGAAGTTCGTTTGTGTTCGTTCGTTTAATAAATGAACGAACACGAACAAGAAATTTCGTTCGATAAGTTAAATGAACGAACACGAACAAAGGCTGCGTTCGTTCATTTGTGTTCGTGAACGTTCGGTAATATGTTAGTTTACGTTCGTTCGTTTACGTTCGTTTATGTCCGTTTATGTCCGTTCGTTTGTGTCCGTTTATTCGTTCGTTATAGAATAAATTCTATAATTTATAATTTTAGTTTTAGTTTATTAAAATTTAATTTATTAAAATTTAATTCCCTTAGATAACCCAACCCCCCCCCCCACCCCCTCAAAACAAAAACAAAAGGGTAGCTGGCTAGCTGCATCGTTCAAAACTTCAAATTAGGGCATAATCTCAACACAACATCATCTCATCCGACGTTTCTTCCTCCATCGCCGCCTCCTCCGACGATGCCTCCTCCGACACCGCCTCCTCCGACGCCGCCGTCGCCTCCGGCTACTAGCACTTGCTTCCGTCTTCGCCGCTTCCTTCTCCGGTTGTCTTCCCCTCTTCCGTCGCCTCCTCCTCCGTGTTCCGACTCTATATCCTCTGTAATCGGGTTAGTAGGTCATCTATTTTGTTTTTTTGGTTCCCACAGTGCACCTTTCATGTTCTGTAATCGGGTTAGTAGGCCATATATTTTGTTTTTTAACATATCAAAACAATCAATATAATTCCTTTTACTTTGTATGGGATCGAATAAGTTCCAAGAATTTCATGTTCTGATGGACCTTACTATAACATGGATATATTATGTGAATGGTATTTTATCGTGGGAACTTGCTAGATGAGTTCTGTTAACAAATTTATGAAGATCAATATTTAGTTATTTACTATAACATGGATATATTATGTTTACAAATGATGCTTTTTGAACAAATATATTTCTGGTCAATTGTTAATGAGTTCTGTATGCTATTCATGTTTTTCATGTTATATTTTCATTGTAGATGTCTGATGATTCTTGTAGTGGTCCACTCCAATCAAATGAAGATCAATATTTAGACATACGTTCACCATTTGAATCTTCAGAATTTCAGTCAAGTGCTGACACTCCAACAATGGAAAATAACCCAAATGTTGTGATTATTGGTGGAGAAGCCAATGAAGGCTATGAAGCTGCAAATGATACAACAGCTGGTGTAGATCTTGTGATGAGCTCTTTAATGTGATGAAGAATTTAAAGCCAAGATGTTATTTTGTGATGATTATGTTTTTGAGACACTAGATCTTGTTTTTTTAATTGGAATTTAGATGTTTATGTTGAAGTACTAGATCTGCAATGTATGTTTGGGATTAAAAATGTTAATTTTTATGTTTTAAAGCACATGTGTTCGTTAGTGTTCGTTTGTGAACTTAACGAACGGACACAAACGAACACGAACAAAATATTTTTCTTAACAAACGAACACGAACACCAAATCTTGTTCGGTTGAATGTTCACGAACAGTCCGTTTGTCTGCTAAAACCTAAACGAACGAACACGAACACTGCCTTGTTCGGTTCAGTTCGGTCCGTTTACAGCCCTAGATACACATATTTGTTTATGTTGCTATGCTGAAGCAAGCATTTCATGAATTTGATGCCTGATTTGGGTCCGTGCTACTTATCTCGTGATAGTAGGACTACTGGGTACCCATGGCTTGGCACATGGTTTCGGGCGAGATTACTTGTGAATCTTGCCTAAACAGCAGACTATCATACCCATGGGTAGATGTTTAGTCATGTGTTCGGGTTTTGTTATGTGTATGTTTATTTTCATGACTGTGTATAATAATGTATGAATTGAAGGTGATCAGCCTTTGCGTGTAATTTTAACATGTGATTATGTAAGTTTGCAAGGACAAGTAAACATCCTTGATAATATGTATACAGTTCATGGGTAGGTCATGGCCAGATCCAATGGAGCGAAATTTTATGAGAAGCTCATCCTCTCAGCATGGGTAGGACAAGGACGGACCCCATGGAGCTGATTTATACTGGTTTTAATCCCCTGTTCTTAGTAAATCCAATAATGTAGGTTGCTTACGCAAGCATTGTATTGTTGGTTATCAAGTAGGATATCTTTTAATCTAACAAGTAATGTAAAAGCCAACTAAACATGTTTCGGAAAATAAGATGGCATAAAGCCTTACAAAATACAAGATTTTCGTACTTTCGATCTGTGTTTCCCTGAACAAGGAAAAACAAAGAGAAACAAACATGCTTGGATCATCTGGTTATAGGGTTTAAATGTAATTGTGTCATATTAGTAAGAAAAGAAAGTTCATGGGGTTTCGTAATTTAAATTCTAAAACATATACCTATTACATTTATACATATGGATTTTGGGGACTAATTCAAAATATGAATTTATCTTATATTAAACTTATATAAGTTGTTCAAAATAAATCTTATTTAACTGAAACAATATAATTGATTTACAATAAAAATTTATTAAGATATTTAAAAACTATAGTTTTAGTTATTTTATAAGTGTATTATAAACCTTATTATATACAAATAAGTTTTAACAAATAATATTACTAAAACTTTATAAGGTTATTAAAAATTATAAAGTTTTATTTACTTTTAAACAAATTAAAAGTTAATTATGTTATTGGAAGTAAGTTTATAACTAATTAGTATTTACTAAAATCTAAGATAAGTTTGTTTTCATATAAAATAACAACATAAGGAAATTAGAGGATGATATTTGTTATTTCTAAAACTAGAATTAGTGTGATAGGAAGTTATGGTCAAAAAGCAACAAGATACAAAATTACAAGGACCTGGATTGTAAATTTAGAATTCCTTCTTCCTTGTTCCAATTCCCAGCCACAATGGAGCTTATTACGATCGGTTCTTGATTTCCAATCAAGCAAAAGGTAAATTTAAATGTAATTCATAATCAATACACGTTTCTTGCACGATCTAGACCATAACCGAACCATTTAATTGAAGAATTAAACTCGGTTAATACTTCAAACTATAACCGAACGACCGTATGTGAAATACAACTCAAACTCGATTCATACGAACACCAAAATCAAATTAAACTTACAGAAACTCTCACGACTCAATTCTCAAATGAAAGACACCAAGAACATCTTCTGAATCGCTCTCAATCTCTCAATCAAAGTCTTCGAGCATCACGGGCTAAATTCTACTCTAACTCAACCAATTTGGAATCAAATCAAGTAAGTTATAGGTTCAATCTACTCAGTTTCATAAGGAAAATGATAGCTCTGTGGTTTTAACAACCTAGAATCAACGAATCTATCAATTGGATATTCTAGGGTTCATACGGTTTCAATGAGGTAACGAGTATGAGAGTATGTATAACTGAAACCAGAATCATAATCACATGAGTCACCTAGCCTGGCGGTAGAATAGTTGGTGTTTGTGTGTAAAGGTTGGGGTTTGAATCCGGGTCAGCTCGGTTTTGTTGCCTGGACCTTTTTCTTTTCATAAAAATTCTATAAACTAATTTTTAGTATAAAGTATATACTAATAAAATTTAAATGAGTTAAATGCAATTTGCAACCCTGTGGTTTATCTCCTTCTTTTTTATTTTTGCAACTTGCAACCCTATGTTTTTAAAAAACCTGCAACATGCACCCATTCAGTTAAAATTAACATAACTTTGTTAGTTTATGAAGGGTAAAATTGTAATTTATTGTTTAATATTAAAATTAATAGTCTTAAATTTAAATATTGGTAATTATGGGCATGTTATAAATACAATGAGAAACTTGAAGGGAGGTTTATGAAAAAAAATAAATGAATTCCTTGGGTTGATCCTACCCAACGAACATCTCCAAAAATCAAGATTATATTTCATTCTATTCGTATGCCTTTCAAAAAAATTCCATTCGTATACAAACCTTTTGCTTGACTTTTGTAGGCTATTTTCACAGTTGAAGAGAATTTGTTTTGAAGATCATAATCCTCTTTTCAACCCAAGTAAGAATTATACATATTTTGCTTTGAACTATATAATATTAAACCTAAAGTAAAGACTCATTGCTTAGGGTTTTTGAATGGCCTTACGTGACGTTGTGTCGGGTTTGAAACGAGGAATTCTTGGGTGCTCTCGAACCGATCTAGATCACAACAGCCCAATTTGTCGTGTAATGTGATGATAGGTGTGTTTCCCGGGGGTGGGGGGGGATGGAATGCCGAGATCACATGGGAATGGGTTAGGATTATGCCGATCTAGATCACAACTATTAAACTATATCTTAAACTATTATTCATGTGAACTTAGCTTAATGGCCGTAGATGTAGTGAGCTTTAGTTGTGAGATTGCATTGATCTGAAACTTAAACTTATTGATAAACAATGATAGATCTATTGGCCCGGCCAGACCCACCGTTGTTTGATTTATCCTTCTGGGGAAGCCCGTGATGATTGTTTACTACTTCAGCATTGTTAGAAATGCTAAACTTGGTCAAACATTACTTGTTAACATTATCTGATCTACTTTGACATGCTTTGTTCATTATTCTAGTTCATTATGCTTTGTAATCAAATGTGACAACTGTGTACTTATATTATATCAACTATTTTTGGTGTGTGCTTTAAAACCGTGAAGCTCACCAACTTTATAGTTGACCTTTTATTTTAAACATGTTTCAGGTGGAATTGCGATCTAAGATTATTTTGGTGATCAAATTAGAGATTGGACCTAGTTAGTTAGTTAGGCTTGTGGATTTGTAACTTTTGTAATGACATTGAATGCAAGTATTTTTACAATTTAGTACCTTTCTTACCATCACGAATATCCAGTGGCAGGTGGCCACAACATCTTTCTTACCATCAAAGGACGGAGGATTGCATCCTTTGAAGGCCTTGTAATCAGAGCCTTTCAGTTTTCCAGACATAGAATCACCGCTTTTGGTCTCGATGATCACCACCTCATCTTCCTTGGTGCTCTCCTTAGTCCCCTTAGACTTGTCTTTTAGAGCATCCTTTAGTGCCTTAGCAATCAAGGCTGGTAGCTTCTCATCCATGATTTTGCATATCTCATCAGAAATAGCCTTCACTACGATAGGCTCTAGAGTGAACCCGTTTTCATTCTCTGGTTGTTCGTCTTCAACTATTTTTGGTGTGTGTGCTTTAAAACCGTGAAGCTCACCAACTTTATAGTTGACCTTTTATTTTAAACATGTTTCAGGTGGAATTGCGATCTAAGATTATTTTGGTGATCAAATTAGAGATCGGACCTAGTTAATTAGTTAGGCTTGTGGATTTGTAACTTTTGTAATGACATTGAATGTAAGTATTTTACAATTTAGTACCCTGTGCTTTTGAACAATCTACACTCCGTGAATGCCCCGATGATTCCGTCGTTGGTCAGGGTGTTACATCAACCAACCCTTCATGGGCAACAATAGCCAGAATCATTCTCATTGTTTCAAAATCGGCAACTGGAGCAAACGTCCCTTCAAAGTCAAATTCCTTTCTTTAATTTATGAGTATCCCTTAGTAACCAACCTTGCCTTATAGTGCATGAATTTGCCATCTGAACTAATTTTAGTTCTAAACAACCATTTGAGTCCCACAACATTTTCGTTAGCCGGCATTGACACCAGCTCCCAAGTTTTTTTTTTATTGGTGTCAGCTCTTCTAACATAGCATGTTACCATTCCTTTTTTACCACAACTTTAGTACGAGTAAGTGAGTCAAAAATATTAAGAGCAAAGTGACAACTTTCATGTTCAAAATGAGTGTCTTGAATTTTATGTAGACACACTCGATTTGGACACATGAGCAACATGATTTGATCAAGACATTTGATTGTTGAAACTTGAAGCTACAGTAGGTGAGCATGGCTCTTCATAGGGACTAGTTTGTAGACCCATGCTTGTGTTGGTAATCAAAGAAGAATTTGGAAGAACAAGATCAGAGAATTGATGTATAATTTCTGAGTATGCGTTCTGAATTTTTTTCATACGTATGTTTACAGACATGGGATCATATATATAGCCCTAAAACAAATATTTACTCTATGACCCTTTAACTTATAATATTTACAATAATTATCCAAACTAACTTAGTTTGACATAATGACATAAACGACCCTTACAATAATAAATAAATAAGTTTAGTTTAAATAACTTTCAGCTTGAACTTGCTTCGATCATCAGATACAGGCACCATCACTTACATTCAAGGGAAATATATAGATCTGAATAATATAGATAATGTGAGGCCCTGTTCCCGGGCGACCCTATAGAGGTTGGTTTGCATCATAACACATAGCTCTTAAACTCAAAATTTTCATAAACATGCAGTGGAAATGTAAACATAATTTGATAAACATAATACAATAAGGAGTCTGTATCAAGAACATATCGAATTGCCAAAACCAACGGATCGTCTGACTTTATGCCCGAGCTCCATGCCTTCTCTTATCATAACTTTAACCTGACATACATGCTAAATCAAGTCAGCTTACGCTAGTGAGTTCTAGTTTTACAAATTTTCGTAATTGTTTTAGTAAATAAAACATCATATTCATGAAAATCATCATTACATACACATAACCATAGCACATAACCATTTACATCATCATTACCATCATCATTTTCATAACCGTCATTCTCATCATAACAACTGTCTTTAACAGTGGGCTTATGCCGGCACAAGGCTCCATGTTTATAGTCCGATCGACTCTTACCATGTTTATAGCCCGATCGGCCCCGTGTTTATAGCCCGTTCGGCTCCATGTTTATAGCCTGATCGGCTCCGAGTTTATAGCCCGATCGGCTCCGTGTTTATAGCCTGATCGGCTCCGAGTTTATAGCCCGATCGGCTCCGTGTTTATAGCCCGATCGGCTCCGTGTTTATAGCCCGATCGGCTCCGTGTTTATAGCCCGATTGGCTCCGTGTTTATAGCCCGATCGGCTCCGTGTTTATAGCCCGATCGGCTCCGTGTTTATAGTCCGATCGACTCCATGATTATAGTCCGGTTGACTCCGTGTTTATAGCCGGTCGGATAGTCCAATCGACTCTCATGCTTATACTCCGGTCGACTCTCATGTTTATAGTCCGGTCGACTCTGTGTTTATAGCCCGATCGGCTGTTCATATCCTGATGTGTTCAGGTTATCATTCATATTTACCAGTACAAGTACTAGTACATCATACATACATATCCTATATCATGTATAGGATCGTCATTCATTCATCATACGGGATATACTATTAGTATATCATAATTTCTCATTTTCATGTTGTGCTAGCCGTAACTCATAATATTTCAGACTACTAGGGTCTCATCATTATTACAATATGCTAGCCCTTATCATTATCCAATACTTAGGACGTCATCATACCATACTATCGACATGACATCATTCATGTTATCCTAAAAGTTTAGGAATTCATCATAATATTCTATCAGCACATACATAGCATGCAAGCATCATAGCATTTTATCATACATCATGGCATCATGTAATGCTAGCATCATTTCATCGTTCATACATCGTGGCACCATATTTTCATATCATGCTGGCATCTAATCATCATTCAACAATCATGCATCCTAGTATTCTAGGACCTCGTCATAGCATCTATTAACTATTGTCTTAGTTAACATCAGAATGCATGCTCTCACATAATCATTAACATGTTATGTCATCATAACTCATTTACCATGCACGTATCATACATTAGCATATTCCCAGACCCATTTCATCATGTGTAATACATATTCATACATACATCATCATGGCATAACATCATTCATTAATCATCATAACATAACATTAAGCATGTATGCCAACCCAAAACTGTGACACCTCGCAAATTCCAGGTCAGCATTCATTTTATTTTAATAATAATGTGTATTATTATTTCATACGTGGCACTAGAATAATTGCATTTAGTGTGACACGTGGCACAACAGTCTAAACATACCGATAATTCAGAGAATTATCGCACAACACTCGCACGTGTCTTGAATAACGAACGTTGGTGAACGGATCAAATCGTAACACAAAAACACTGCACTTAGGTTCGGTGAACCTAATTTAGTTAGAACAAAGCCAATGTGTTGAGAAACGATGATCGTATTCGAGAAATACGAAAGATTCGGTTCAAAACAATGAAATTGGGCCTATTGGGCTCAACCGAGACCCATCGCGGTACGCGGTGGGCACCTAAATGGGCCTTCGCGGCACGCGAAGCCTGGGCGGGGGAATTTGAATTCTCCGAAAAACGTCGCGGTACGCGACGACCGATCATCTTCCACCACCGCGGTACGCGGGGTTGCTTTTTGGGCAGTCTCCGCGGTACGCGAAGACCCCAACACGCAAAAATCTTTATAAAACCAAGACTTAATCATTCTGTTACCTTCCTTCCGAAATCTCTCGACTGAAACTTTCCTTCTCGACCATAATCGCCCTGCTACACCATTGTTGATCCATTAGAAGCCATTGTGGTGATTTTGGAAGACCAAGATCGAAGATAGGAAGCTTGAGAGCAAGATTCGGGGAAGACGACGACACTACACCACCTGTGACGAATTCCAGAAGCTCTTAGAAGCCTCTAAGTTCTGTTCCATCGAGATTCAAGCATTCTATGAGCCTTAGAGGTAGTTCCTATGGTTAATCTTGCTTAAAACACTCACTAGGCACACATGCAAGCCTTGAAGGCTACATGCATCACCATTATCACATTATCCACGAAATTTTGATGCTTTTAATCAGTTATTGAATGTGTTTGCTACTGATTTGGTGATATGATGATGATCTATGATGAAATTGTTAGGATGTAATAGAGATTTGTTGATTTTACTAGTTAATGGCTACTTTAATCCACATGCATGCATGATCCATGATGTGATTGGCGATTCTCGATATTGAAATGTTACTAGGAATGAGATTGGCAATGTTCTACATGATTTAGAATGTGTGATTATGTCAAAAATGGCCATTTGATGATTATTACTAAATATAGTAACTTTTATGTTTCAAAGTGGTGATTTTGATGAAATGGTAACATGCATGTGCTTAGATCTATATGTTATGCTTAAAATGATGATTAGAAACTATTGTGATGGGTACTTGATGCATAGGAATGTTTAGAATGGTCAAAAGGATGATTTTTATGAATGTTACTATAAATAGTAACTTTTTATCACAAGGTTTCATATGGTGGATGTGTATGATAATGTCTTAAGTCTAACATATTCATTTAGTTATTACATGATGATATTGGAAGAGAAATGTTTGGGAAACTTGATTTGGTGTTACTTTCATAAGTTACTAAATATAGTAACTTTATTTCGTTAATTCTATGATTTGTCACATGTTAGTTGCAACAAGCATGATTAATAGATTATTTAGGACTAATATGATGATAATAGATGATGTTGATTGTTAAACTTGTGAAAACATGCTTATTTTAGAAACTTTCCAAAAATGGAAACTTTTTACGCGCAAACTATGTTAAACCTACTAAGTGTAACTACGTGCTATGTGATAACATGCTCATTTAGGATAAATATGCATGTTAGAATAATCGGAATATGATTTTATGCATGACTTGCCGAATATGGAAACTTTCCTAAAATAGGAACTTACTATAAATAGTAAGTTTCCTCATAGGAACGATTTTGGTATCCGTACACTTCACACGACACTAAAACCGCACGATACACGAACACTTGATCCAGACCGTCACCAACGGGTCGTTAGGTCAAACACGATCGACACGGTCAAACACGGTCAACTCGACCTACATAACCACTTAGTGTTGTTGAACACTAACACGGTCCGGTGAGACCCACACTTGTGAACACAAACTCATAGTACCTATGTGATATAGGTGACTACTAGCCGGCGAGCTACACTTACTCTCTTTGAGCTAACGCATATCCAAACTCAGGTGAGTTTACGGCCCCACTTTTACTCTTTAACTGCTTTTGTTAAACTATTGGGGTGAGAATACAATGCAACTGTTTTAGATGTATGACTGGTATGTTGTGAAAACTATTTTCGAGTGTAACTATTATCGCATAAAGTCCTCACTTATCCTTACCGTTAGTTGTATATTCAAACGAGTCGTAATTACGTAGTACTACTGGGTTTGACTAACCCCACTCGGCACCAATGTTGACTGGAGGTCATAACGAGTGTAATTTCGATGTGAATTGCGAGTTCAGCGATGACTCGCGGAGGCAAACGGGAACAGTCTAGTTTCGGTAAGATGAACTGACACACTCCACGGATCGTAGTATCCAACAAAACTTAACATACCCAGTATATGTCTGTTTATTATTTCTGTCTGTCTAAACCTGTGAACTCACCAACTTTATAGTTGACACTTTTTCGCATGTATTCTCAGGTAACTAATGGAGCACACGCTAGGACGCTCACAAGGATACACTAAGGAGTCAAGCTTACATATAGACTCTTGTCCTAGGCTTGCGTGCATGTGTCCTGTTTGAAAAACAATTTAAACATTTGTAGTGTCTGTTGCAAACAATTACTTTCCGCTGCAAATATATGTATTTCTGATGTTTAACACTTTCCGCTGCTTATTGAATGAAATTTGTATTGTTTTACAATCTGTGTGAATGTGTAACTCATATAGAGTCGTTCTATATGACCATGAGCTATGATCCTGGCCACGTCACACCCACGTGGACTGACACCACGAGTGGGAATTTGGGGGTGTGACAGACTGGTATCAGAGCCTTGGTTATAGGGAACTAGGTTTGCATATAGTAAACTTAGACTATAGCCACTGCTCTACATTAGACACTACACTAGAACTTGCACACTGATGTTGTTATTATTATTATCGAACTGTTGTTTACTAATCTGAGAATTTACAGGATGGCCGATAACAACAGAGATGCTAACAGGAACCCGGGCAAACGCCCAGCGGTCGATGACTTGACTGAGGAGAGTCGACGCAGGATCGACAGCATCGTGGCTCAGGTAGATGCTGAGATGGAGCGACGCGCCCAGATGCTAGCCAGGGAGCGATACTGGGGATGGTTGCCTAACCTCCTACGAGATTGGGTAGTGGGAGAGCGGGTGCCTACGCCACGATACAGGGGCGATACCTCAGAGGGTCCACGACTGCCGGCACTTGGGATGCCGATGGAGAGAGCCTTCGCGGCTCATGTTGCTGTAACCCGGCGGGAGCTTCGGAGAAACGCCGAGCTGTCCGACGAGGTTCGTGTTCTTCGCGAGAAGAACGATCGCCTGGAAAGGCGAAGCGACCGACTGGAGGAGCAGAACGATCGCTTGGAGGAACAGGTGGAGACATTACGTCTCCAGGTATCTCAGCTCATGTCTCAGCATGGCCAGATAGTTGATGTCATGCAGGAGCATGACGGGCGTATTACTGAGAATCGGACAGATATAGCCGAGACCCAGGCTATGGTACAGGCGAGTGACGCCATGCTTAACGCATGGGCGGCACAGTTTATTGAGGAGCCGCCAGCTGAGGATGACGGACCACAGTTCGAGGCCGAGGACCTCGAAGAGGGAGAGTTTGACGAGGATCCCGACGAGGATCCGGAGGAGGACGATGACGATGATGGGGACGCAGCTAGTAACATCTCCCATGTCTCCATGGACTCAGATTAGTGGATCTTCTTATTTTGTATTGATTTCCTTTTATTTTATTTTGGCCTAGACGAGCGGGATGTGCTCGGAGAACTCGCATTGTACTTACTTTTCAAATTATTGTACTTCAAAGTTGATATTAATGAAAATTATGCTCTATTATTATCTGTTGTATTGTTATGACTGCTATTGATACAATCTCTGTTATTATATTTAACTTGACGTCTGATATGACAACTATTCTAACCTTGGCTAACACGTGACATATGTTGACTAACACTCTAACCCCTCTATATAGAGACATGTCGGGAAGAGGAACCAATGCCCTTCGACTCAAACGCAAGGCCGAAAAGGCACAGATCGACATGATGGTCGAACGGAAATTCAACAAGGTACTCGCAGAGTACGAAGCCAACCGACACGCCAGTGAGACGAGTGGCTCTAACAACGGTACTAACTTTTGCCTAACATGACTAACTTAGTATAGGCAGCCTAGACACTAACACGTTGCATTGAACTACGATGCACAGGATCTCATGGGGGAGCGGCAAAGGGATGTTCGTTTAAAGCCTTCCTGAGCTGTCACCCTCACAAATTCCAAGGTACTGAAGGAGCAGTGGGACTGCTTCGTTGGATCGAGAAGCTGGAGTCAGTTTTCTCCATGGCTGAATGCTCGGATGAGAATCGGGTGAAATACGCCACAGGAACTCTAGAGGGACCAGCTCTCACCTGGTGGAACACCCATGTCCAGACCCTCGGACTGGAGACTACAAACTCCATTCCATGGGAGAACTTCACCCGAATGCTGCATGAGGAATACTGTCCCCGTGACGAGATCCGGAAGCTTGAAGAGGAATTTTGGGTGCACAAGATGGTGGGATCCGAAATCGAGAAATACTGTACTCGGTTTCATGAACTGTGCAAGCTCTGCCCGGCAATGGTGACGCCGGAGTATAAAAAGATCGAGCAATTCATCAGTGGATTGCCGGAACAGATACAGAGCACGGTGACAGCAGCCGATCACACCACCATTCAACCATTGGTTCGCTTGGCGCACAAGCTGACTGACCAGGCGGTAGCCCAGGGGAAACTGCCTAAAAGGGGTGAACACCTGAAACCCCAAGAACCCAAGCGAAAGTGGGAGCCCAACAACAATCGAACCTTTTCACCCCAACAGCCAACCCAGCACCGACCAACACCAGCCAAAGTCTTCACCGCCACACAGCCAAACACCCAAAGCAAGGGGGGATATCAGGGCAACAGCCCAAAATGCAATACCTGTAACTTCCATCACTTCGGCCCATGCAAAAGGACCAAGTGCACCATCTGTGGAAGGAACGGGCACATGGCCAAAGAATGCCGATCAAACCCCAACAACAACAACCAAAACACACTCAAGGGGTGTTACGAATGTGGTAAACCGGGGCACATGCGAAGGGACTGCCCGCAATTGAAGAAGGGTGGAGGTGGTGCAGCAAAAGGGCGAGCCTTCGTGATTGGTTCTGGAGAAGCTAAAGACGATCCACATGTCGTCACCGGTACGTTTCTTTTAAATAATGTCTATGCTAGCATATTATTTGATACCGGTGCCGATAGGAGCTTTATCTCTAGTGACTTTAGCAAATTACTTAATATGACACCAACACCACTAGACTATAAGTACACCGTAGAGTTAGCAGACGGCAAGCTGATCGAGACACAATATATCATCAAGGGATGTGTTCTGACACTAGCGGACCATCAACTAGTGATTGACCTGATGCCGGTAACTCTCGGGAGCTTCGACGTGGCGATTGGAATGGATTGGCTATCTGCAAACCACGCTGAGATCGTGTGCAACGAGAAGATCGTGCGAATTGCGTTGCCAAGCGGAGAGCAGATCTCAATCCAGGGAGAACGGCGCGGGATACCGTTAAACATCATGTCCTGTATGAAAGCAAGCAAATATCTGAAGAAGGGATACACGGCTATCCTAGCCCTTATCACCGAACAGTCAAAGAAGGAACGGAAGATCGAGGACATTGAGGTTGTTCGTGATTTTCCGGAAGTTTTTCCTGACGATCTACCGGGACTACCACCAGCACGACAAGTGGAGTTCCAGATAGATTTAACCCCCGGAGCAGCACCAATAGCCAAGGCACCATACCGATTGGCTCCTACTGAAATGCAAGAACTATCTAACCAACTGCAAGAGTTGTTAGATAAAGGATTTATCCGACCGAGCTTCTCACCTTGGGGAGCACTGGTCTTATTCGTGAAGAAGAAAGACGGTTCATTCCGTATGTGTATAGACTACCGAGAACTAAACAAGGTAACAATCAAGAATCGATACCCCCTACCACGAATAGACGACCTGTTCGATCAACTACAAGGGTCCAGCTTCTATTCGAAAATCGATCTGAGATCGGGTTACCATCAACTCAGAATACAGGAGGACGATATACCGAAGACAGCCTTCAGGACACGGTACGGACACTATGAATTTCTAGTCATGCCTTTTGGACTGACTAACGCACCAGCAGTATTCATGGATCTCATGAATCGGGTGTGTAAACCGTATCTCGATAAGTTCGTAATCGTATTCATTGATGACATCCTGATCTATTCTAAGACTCAGGAAGAACATGCCGATCACTTGAGACGTGTCTTAGAACTACTAAAGAAGGAACAACTATACGCGAAATTCTCCAAATGTGATTTCTGGATTCGCGAAGTTCAGTTCCTTGGACACGTAGTAAACGAGAAAGGGATACACGTAGACCCAGCCAAAATCGAGGCAATCAAGAATTGGGCAGCGCCTAAGACTCCAACTGAGGTGCGACAGTTCTTAGGATTGGCCGGGTACTACAGGCGGTTTATCGAGGGATTCTCAAAGATCGCGCAATCATTGACTTCCCTCACACACAAAGACAAGAAATTCGAATGGGGAGAAAAGCAAGACGCTGCTTTCGATCTGTTGAAGCAGAAATTGTGCAGTGCACCAATCTTATCGCTACCAGACGGGTGCGAGGATTTTGTGGTGTACTGTGACGCATCAAAGCAAGGACTCGGTTGTGTGCTGATGCAACGTGAGAAAGTTATAGCTTATGCGTCACGACAATTGAAGGTGCACGAAAAGAACTACACAACTCACGATCTAGAGTTGGGAGCCGTAGTGTTCGCACTAAAGATCTGGCGACACTATCTGTACGGCACCAAGTGCACAATATTTACTGATCATAAGAGCCTGCAGCACATTTTTGACCAAAAGGAGCTGAACATGAGACAACGCAGATGGGTCGAACTGATAGGTGATTATGATTGTGCAATCAAATATCATCCCGGTAAGGCCAATGTAGTAGCCGACGCACTAAGCCGGAAGGAAACAACCAAACGCGTACGTGCATTACAACTTACCATCCACTCCGAGCTACCAAATCAAATTCGGATCGCACAACAAGAAGCGTTGAAAACCGAAAACCTCACTCTCGAAGCCATGAGAGGGATGGACAAACAGATGAAACAAAAGGATGACGGAGCTTACTACTTAATGGATCGAATTTGGATTCCACGCTACGGAGATTTGAGAGAGGTAGTGATGGATGAAGCTCACAAGAGTCGATACTCAGTACATCCAGGTTCTGACAAGATGTATCACGATCTAAAGGCAACTTATTGGTGGCCTAACATGAAGTCAGAAATCGCAACGTATGTGAGTAAGTGTCTGACTTGCTCAAAAGTCAAGGTAGAGTACCAGAAGCCTTCGGGATTACTCCAGCAGCCAGAAATCCCAGTATGGAAATGGGAACAGATTTCCATGGATTTTATCACAAAGCTGCCAAAGACGACAAGTGGTTGCGATACCATCTGGGTTATCGTAGATCGACTTACGAAATCGGCACATTTCCTGCCAATCAAAGAAACTGATAAACCGGAAAAGTTGACCCGAATCTACTTGAAGGAAATCGTATCCAGACACGGAGTCCCGACCTCCATAATATCAGACCGAGACAGCCGTTTCACGGCTCACTTTTGGAAGTCCTTACACAAGGCACTCGGGACGAGGTTGGATATGAGTACTGCTTATCACCCACAGACGGATGGTCAGAGTGAACGAACCATCCAAACTTTGGAGGACATGCTTCGGGCATGTGTAATTGATTTCGGTAACAACTGGGAGACTCACTTACCCTTGGTAGAGTTCTCGTACAATAACAGCTACCACACTAGCATTGGAGCTGCACCGTTTGAAGCACTTTACGGGCGTAAATGCAGATCACCACTCTGTTGGGCGGAAGTTGGTGAAAGCCAACTGACCGGACCCGAACTCGTGCACGAAACAACTGAAAAGATCGTGCAAATACGCAACAGAATGGCAGCAGCTCGGGATCGACAGAAGAGCTATGCCGAAAAAAGGCGCAAACCTTTAGAATTCCAAGTGGGAGACCGAGTACTACTTAAAGTCTCGCCTTGGAAGGGAGTGATTCGATTTGGGAAACGAGGAAAACTAAACCCTCGTTACATTGGACCTTTCGAGATCACTAGACGGATAGGCCCGGTGGCCTACGAACTACAGCTACCACAGGAACTAAGTAGCGTACACAACGTGTTTCACGTTTCAAACCTCAAGAAGTGTTTGTCGGACGAAACTCTCACAATTCCTTTAGAGGAAATCCAGATCGATGAACAACTACACTTCATAGAGGAACCGGTGGAAATTATGGACCGGGAACTCAAGAAGTTGAAACACAGTAAGATACCCATTGTAAAAGTTCGATGGAACTCACGACGAGGACCGGAATACACCTGGGAACGAGAGGATCAGATGAAGAAGAAATACCCTCATCTATTCGCCGAACAAACCAACACCGGCACGTGAACTGAATTTCGGGACGAAATTCCTAATAACTGGGGGATGATGTGACACCTCGCAAATTCCAGGTCAGCATTCATTTTATTTTAATAATAATGTGTATTATTATTTCATACGTGGCACTAGAATAATTGCATTTAGTGTGACACGTGGCACAACAGTCTAAACATACCGATAATTCAGAGAATTATCGCACAACACTCGCACGTGTCTTGAATAACGAACGTTGGTGAACGGATCAAATCGTAACACAAAAACACTGCACTTAGGTTCGGTGAACCTAATTTAGTTAGAACAAAGCCAATGTGTTGAGAAACGATGATCGTATTCGAGAAATACGAAAGATTCGGTTCAAAACAATGAAATTGGGCCTATTGGGCTCAACCGAGACCCATCGCGGTACGCGGTGGGCACCTAAATGGGCCTTCGCGGCACGCGAAGCCTGGGCGGGGGAATTTGAATTCTCCGAAAAACGTCGCGGTACGCGACGACCGATCATCTTCCACCACCGCGGTACGCGGCGTGTTTCGGGAACAGAATTATTATTTTAATCACCGCGGTACGCGGGGTTGCTTTTTGGGCAGTCTCCGCGGTACGCGAAGACCCCAACACGCAAAAATCTTTATAAAACCAAGACTTAATCATTCTGTTACCTTCCTTCCGAAATCTCTCGACTGAAACTTTCCTTCTCGACCATAATCGCCCTGCTACACCATTGTTGATCCATTAGAAGCCATTGTGGTGATTTTGGAAGACCAAGATCGAAGATAGGAAGCTTGAGAGCAAGATTCGGGGAAGACGACGACACTACACCACCTGTGACGAATTCCAGAAGCTCTTAGAAGCCTCTAAGTTCTGTTCCATCGAGATTCAAGCATTCTAAGAGCCTTAGAGGTAGTTCCTATGGTTAATCTTGCTTAAAACACTCACTAGGCACACATGCAAGCCTTGAAGGCTACATGCATCACCATTATCACATTATCCACGAAATTTTGATGCTTTTAATCAGTTATTGAATGTGTTTGCTACTGATTTGGTGATATGATGATGATCTATGATGAAATTGTTAGGATGTAATAGAGGTTTGTTGATTTTACTAGTTAATGGCTACTTTAATCCACATGCATGCATGATCCATGATGTGATTGGCGATTCTCGATATTGAAATGTTACTAGGAATGAGATTGGCAATGTTCTACATGATTTAGAATGTGTGATTATGTCAAAAATGGCCATTTGATGATTATTACTAAATATAGTAACTTTTATGTTTCAAAGTGGTGATTTTTGATGAAATGGTAACATGCATGTGCTTAGATCTATATGTTATGCTTAAAATGATGATTAGAAACTATTGTGATGGGTACTTGATGCATAGGAATGTTTAGAATGGTCAAAAGGATGATTTTTATGAATGTTACTATAAATAGTAACTTTTTATCACAAGGTTTCATATGGTGGATGTGTATGATAATGTCTTAAGTCTAACATATTCATTTAGTTATTACATGATGATATTGGAAGAGAAATGTTTTGGGAAACTTGATTTGGTGTTACTTTCATAAGTTACTAAATATAGTAACTTTATTTCGTTAATTCTATGATTTGTCACATGTTAGTTGCAACAAGCATGATTAATAGATTATTTAGGACTAATATGATGATAATAGATGATGTTGATTGTTAAACTTGTGAAAACATGCTTATTTTAGAAACTTTCCAAAAATGGAAACTTTTTACGCGCAAACTATGTTAAACCTACTAAGTGTAACTACGTGCTATGTGATAACATGCTCATTTAGGATAAATATGCATGTTAGAATAATCGGAATATGATTTTATGCATGACTTGCCGAATATGGAAACTTTCCTAAAATAGGAACTTACTATAAATAGTAAGTTTCCTCATAGGAACGATTTTGGTATCCGTACACTTCACACGACACTAAAACCGCACGATACACGAACACTTGATCCAGACCGTCACCAACGGGTCGTTAGGTCAAACACGATCGACACGGTCAAACACGGTCAACTCGACCTACATAACCACTTAGTGTTGTTGAACACTAACACGGTCCGGTGAGACCCACACTTGTGAACACAAACTCATAGTACCTATGTGATATAGGTGACTACTAGCCGGCGAGCTACACTTACTCTCTTTGAGCTAACGCATATCCAAACTCAGGTGAGTTTACGGCCCCACTTTTACTCTTTAACTGCTTTTGTTAAACTATTGGGGTGAGAATACAATGCAACTGTTTTAGATGTATGACTGGTATGTTGTGAAAACTATTTTCGAGTGTAACTATTATCGCATAAAGTCCTCACTTATCCTTACCGTTAGTTGTATATTCAAACGAGTCGTAATTACGTAGTACTACTGGGTTTGACTAACCCCACTCGGCACCAATGTTGACTGGAGGTCATAACGAGTGTAATTTCGATGTGAATTGCGAGTTCAGCGATGACTCGCGGAGGCAAACGGGAACAGTCTAGTTTCGGTAAGATGAACTGACACACTCCACGGATCGTAGTATCCAACAAAACTTAACATACCCAGTATATGTCTGTTTATTATTTCTGTCTGTCTAAACCTGTGAACTCACCAACTTTATAGTTGACACTTTTTCGCATGTATTCTCAGGTAACTAATGGAGCACACGCTAGGACGCTCACAAGGATACACTAAGGAGTCAAGCTTACATATAGACTCTTGTCCTAGGCTTGCGTGCATGTGTCCTGTTTGAAAAACAATTTAAACATTTGTAGTGTCTGTTGCAAACAATTACTTTCCGCTGCAAATATATGTATTTCTGATGTTTAACACTTTCCGCTGCTTATTGAATGAAATTTGTATTGTTTTACAATCTGTGTGAATGTGTAACTCATATAGAGTCGTTCTATATGACCATGAGCTATGATCCTGGCCACGTCACACCCACGTGGACTGACACCACGAGTGGGAATTTGGGGGTGTGACAAAAACAGTAAGTGTAAATAGGGCGTCTAGAACTCACCTGATAGTAGACTCTTGTTTTCCTTAGCGAACTCCTTAGCTAGGGCTTAAGAACCTACATCAGTAAATCGTATTATTACATACCATTCTTATACTTAGAATACATTCTAAGTCCTCATAGTCTCCTAACCAGCTTTCCCCCTTGTTCGAGAACCATTCTGTTCCCGAAGAATCGAGTACTCGAAATATCACTGGCACTCGAAGTGCTAGTGTACTCGATTTCCCTGCATACTCGAAAACCAGAGTACTCGAATATCCTGTTTTTGAATTCCTTCCTCTTACTCGAAGCTCCCTAATCGAACTGGTATACTCGAAGTTCATGAGGGCTTCGAGTATTCCCCTCATGCATATTTTCGAGTACTCAGTTTTCCATCATGAACTATCTCATAAATTTATCTAAGGCTTTTAGGAAGCTAGTTCTAGGTTCCTTATGGTATTACCAACACATTAGAACCTCAAAGTTCCGGACTTTATGCATAAAGGTGTGAGCTTTATGCATAAGTTCACTTTTGTCCAAAAATCATAACTTTTTGGGTAAGATCACTTACTTGAAGATAAATGATCACCCTTGTAGAGTCCCGTGCGCTTCTTCCTTCGTTTGGTCAGTTAAAAACTCGATCTTTGATGTTCTTGAAACCTGCTTCGGGTTCTTGAGAGAAAGTGAGCTTCCAGCCAAAGGTTGTCACGTTTCCCAAGGCACCCCTATTTATAGGCAGTGGCCTCATACTCGAAATGTGAGATTTCGACTTCAGAAATTTCGGGAACCGGTGTACTCAAAATTGGGTTCGAGTACACGATTCCGAGTCTTTTAATTTGTTTTATTTTTCGTGCTTTTCCACTACAAGTATACTATCAATTACACATATGTAAATTCAAATAACTTGTATTAGAGAAATTTGGGATGTTACAGATAATCACCCTCTTTTCTTTTCTGATCTGCCATCCAACTTTTGTCTTCCATGAGCAACTACATGTCCATATCCAAACAGAAGTAATTTATTAATTAATATTTGGTTTTTCATTCTTTCAACTTTTGTATGGAGTTCTATCATTAGAAAAAATATAAATTTGTGATGCTCGATTTCGTAGCAAATGCGTTGCAAACCGGAAGGTCTTTATGTTTTAACATGCTTCTTGCCATCCACATTATGTTGACCCCATCAGGATTATGTATTTAATAAACTCCAAAAAATAAATTAACTCTTGGATCTCATTTGAACACAACAAAAGTTATCACGTGGCTTCTAGTAACAGCTTATTTATAAGTTATAACTATATTTCACATGATTTATAAAGTTTTTTTATTTTAAATATAAATGTTCGTTAAATGTCAAAAATTCATAAATAAAACTTTAAATAATGTACTATCGTTATCAATTTATTTAAAAACATATTTTAATCAACATTTTACTTGGTTTAAAATAAAAGAAATGAGTTGACTTACAATCCTCATCTAAAAACCATTCTTGAGCATTTAAGACAAATCCCTGACATTTTATACACATATCACATAAATTAATAACTTATATGTGGACCAAAAATTATCAAAAAAAACAAACCCGGTCTCTAATCTATACCTCATAAATATAACCAGCAAACACAAGTAAATATTATCTTATTTCTCCAAAAATTACAGTTTTAGGATAACCTTTTGTTTTAGATGTAAACAACTTGTCACAAGGGTCGTAAACAAGTCAAATGTTTGTAACATACTCAAAACAAAACTTGTTAAATGTTTGAGTCCTCGTGATGGTGGCCTATTGGTAAGGGGTGGTAATCTATAATAGAGGTCTATGATTCAAAGCTCAGCACCACCTAATTTTCCCTTGGTCATGCGATTTATCTTCCTTATGTTGACCATACACTGGTGGAAAAGGGGCGCCTAATGGTGACGTTCTCATTTTTTTGAAAGTTTTTTTGAGCACATGTAAACAACCAATATGATTAATCTAATTAACATAATCAGTTTCATTCTTTCTACACACTTTGATTATAAGCATATTATTGATATATAGACAAATTTATTTATATTATATATTACACATTAATACTTTCATATATAATTATTAAAAGAAAACAACATAATATAGAGTACGATATATTGTGCATCTATAAGTATAAAGAGATTGTATTAGTATTCAAGCTCCAAAGACTTGAACTACTCTAAATTAAACGAGTTGGGTTATTGAGGATCAACCGATGTTTTAGTTAGTTTCGAACAAAAGGCTTAAACTTAAAAAGTTAACGTATACGTGGCTTTAATTTAAGAATATTTATGTATATGTGCGTGCGTATATGTATGTGTGTAGTACATATACGTGTGTGTATATGAGTTTGTGTGTGTGTAAATATGTGTTGCGCCACTCTCAGGTGACTGTTCTCTACTCGTTGAATAGTTGGTAATTGTTTAGCTTTGTTAATCTATTGGTTGAGCTTTGTTATTCTGTTAGCTAATCTTTAAGACTTAAGATTATAGTGTTAGTTAACCTCTCAGTTAATCTTTAAAACTTAAGATTATAGTGTTAGTTAACAATTTATCTGTTAGTGAAACTTCTTGAAAACTTTGTTAATCTGTTAGTTAGTCTTTCAGACTAGGGGTTATAGTGTTAGTTAACTGTTAACATGTTAGTTAATATGCTAAATTTAAACTTTGTTAATCTCTTACTTAATCTTTAAGACTTAAGGTTATAGTGTTAGTTAACATGTTAGTGAACATAAAAACCTAAACGAACCTAAAAACCTACATGAAGATTTATAATTTGATAAATAACAGGGCCTTAAATTTTTTATTTCGGTTAGATCTAGGGTGTCGAAAAAAACCAGAACCCGACTAACCCAATCTGAACCAGAATAAGCTTAATAGGGTCATTTATTCGGGTTAAAAATGTTAGTCGGGTTATTTGGGTCAACCAGATTAACCTGGACTTTTATTAGGGTGGGTTTTTGGTACATTTTTAAAAATTAGTCGGGTTTCGGGTTAACCTGAATAAGGATAATTGTTATTTTTTATATATATAATAATGATTAATATAAAGTATATTTAACATTTTACCTAAATATTTAATTACGTTAACTACATATAACTATGACTATTAATATAATTATATATGGTTTAACAATTTTCCATTGAATTATATATTTGGAAAATGAATTATTTGTATAAATTTAAAATTAGGTCAAGATAATAGCAATTAAATATTAATCTGACTAACCTTACCCGAATAAACCGCTACCCGACTAAACCGAGCGTTATTCAGGTTGGGGTTGGGGTTACAGGTCAATATTTTTAAGGGGAAACATGACTAACCCGACCCTATTAACAGAGGCGTAGGTTAGTTGGGGTCGCTCCCCTTGTTTTTTCGGTTAGTAGTGTACATATCCCGATTCGTAGTGCAAAATTTTAAAAAAAAATTATTCCCCCCCTCCCCCCGAAAAAAATATATACCCTATGTTCGCCCACCCTAAAAAATATTAAAAAATTTTTAAATAATTTATAAACGTATAAAACCGATTCGATTAAACCTATAAGCAAACAAATTTATGAGTATATATTAAGCCCAAAAATCTGTTTAGTGTTTACCCAATCTCCAAAGTCCAAAAACTTAAAATCCAAAGCTCAATCTCCAAAAATCTTTTTTGTTTTATTTTACCCATTTACCGTTTAGGAAGAAAAGGGGAAAAAACTCCTTATTCTCATCCTTGCGTCGCCCCCTGCCCCCACTCACCTGGTTCTCGACCAGCCACCAGTAGCACCGGCCCCGCCGCATGCCCGGCCTCTGCCTTCCAACTGCGGCCCTGCGCCGCCCGTTCCCCGGCCTGCCGCTGCAGTGGCCCTGCTTCCAGCCTTCTTCTTCCTTCTTGCTTGATTTGTGAACCAAGTAATGAATTCGGCCGCCTCTCACCTCTTCCTACTTGTTTTTAGTTGCTTTGATTAAGTATTTGAGTAGTTTAATTGTTGTTTATTGTTACTTTGTTAATTGTTAGCGAATCTAAACATTTAGGGTTTTTATTTTTTTTCAATTTTTTTACATAATTGTTGGTATAAATTTAGTATCTGAGATGGGACCTGAATCACAAACCCGATTTTTTTTCAAATTTTTTACAGAATTATTGGTATAGTTTAATTGTTGTTTATTGTTACTTTTTTTGACCCGACCCAGACCCGAATTGCCAACCCGAATATTTAACTGTTAGCGTTAGGCCGTTAGGGAAAAAATTTTAAATGTTGCAAAGTTTCGCCCCCTACCATTTTTGTCAAGCTCCGCCACTGCCTATTAACTCGAAAGCCGATCAGGTTGACCCAGTCAACACCCTTAATAGGACCATCAAAATGACTGGGTCGCTCCTGATATGCATTGCCTACTCCAGTTATTGCCCGGGAGGGTGAAGTCGTGATAAACTCATGGTTTTTGTTGAAGTCTTGAAGAGACATTTATGGGAAAGAAATTGCAAAAACAACATTTATTTTCTTGACATTTTGATGCCTTTGCATTTATTATTATAAAACTCTGCATTTTCATTGGTTGTTTACTTGTATTGTACAACTGCTTGTAGCATGCATGTCTACTACAACTTTTCCTATATAAATGTAGTGGCATCAACCATTCATCATCTTCATCTCAAAACTGATCGACCAATATGGCATCTTCTTCTAAACTATTCCTTCTCCTTGTTGTCGGTGTTCTTGTTTGCACTTCCAGTACTGCTCGGAAATTGACGAGTTTGGAAGTGTCTTTTCAAGACGAAAAGACGCTCGATGGCAGCGTAGGTATAGGTGTAGATGCAGATGTAGGTGTAGGTGTAGGCATAGGTGTAGGTGTAGGTGAAGATATAGGTGTGGGTGATGGACTGGGAGGAGGATCCGGTGACGGTTCTGGTGGTGAAATGCCTTGATCGATCAAGGGATAGGGTTGTTTGATACTGAATCGTATGATTTTCTGTTAATTTGAAGTTAAAACCGGCCTTAAATGTTGTAATAAACTAAAAATAAAATAAATAAACGTTGTTTGTTAGTCGATTATCAAAGTCTTAATTAATTGTAAAATGTAATTTGGTTGATTGGTTGATGCATGACGGGCTCAAGCTCAAGACATGATTGTTACAATATAAAGTAGAGGGGCTAATGTTGTGTTAGTTGTAAGGTTAGAGACTAAAGTTATCAATCTAGAACTTAGTTTGTTAATAGGTTGTTGGCCTTTATTTGTTAATTAGTAAATAAAAAATTAACTTCAAAAGTTACACAAATATTAAAATATCTAATTTTTTTTGTTCTCCTTATAACATCTCAAATTTAAACATCTCAAATTTAAACATGTATGAACACATAAACATAATTATGTGTCTTTTTCCCTATCCTGCCTTAAGCGGTCAAATTATACATTTTTAATTCATGTATACACACCAAAACATTTTCCATGCTCAAATGGATTAATTTCCCCAACACATCAAGCGTTATAGCCTACACTCATGTAGGTCTTTCCACGTTAATCTTCCAATTCATTTCTCTTGAATTGGCAACACTATTACACACAAGTAATAGACACATTAAGCTCATAACATCTTACCTAATCTCAATAGCTTAAGTATAAAATGATTCCCATAAGAACTTGTTCATATCATGTTTGCACTAGTAAGTTGGCCAGACGTACTAGTTCATTCATTATATGCCCACTTCCTTACTTCTTTCATTTCATACTCAAGACATCGATTTCGGTTTCACATAATCAATCAAATCACATTTAACATGTAATGATTCATATTACATTTAACAATTATAATACAGGACATAGATATGCTGACCTCATACATTCGGCATCATGATCGGGTCTTCGAATCAAACGTTATGTTTTCATATCAAGAGCACAAGAGTTTGAGATCAAGACGCACTTGATTCACTCAAACCATTGCTCTGATACCAACCTATAACACCCAAACTTTTCACACGATTACACGTGTCCCATTTTAGGTCCCAGATTAAAAATTTTCCACAAAATCATGTTCGGAAGCGTGACATCTCTATTTCATAAGTTAAACACACTTATTTCATAACATTTACATTTATGATTAATAAAACTCGTGTGTTTAAGTTTAATACCACCAAAGATTTTACATAACGTTTGGCTCTGCTTCAATACATGCCCGATCCGATCACCTGATGCATATCTATCTTTGACCTGTAACATCACATATAAGGTCACAATTAGTTCATATGAACTAAGTAAGTAACCCTTCCCAAAGTTCCCAAAACTCATGTAAACACATCCACATACATATCATATGGATGTTTATCGTCTCTAGATAATAATATATCATATTCAAACATCAACTTGCACACAACACACATTGTGCATTTATTTCCCTTAATGGGACATTTTCACAAATATGATTATATTATCTAATCCAACTTTATCACCAGCACCTCTGGCTAAATTAAAACACCATATATATATTTTATGGGCTCAACCAACTATCCACACACATGTGGCTTCAACAATTTAGTTTCCGGATTAACCGGTTATCCACACATTTGTGGTATCATACATATTTTAAGTCTTAAGATGTTCACCCACCGGTCCTTCCATCTAAGACAATTGCTAGCACCTCTAGCTATCCACACATTTGTGGAGTCATAAATAGTTCAAGTCTTAAGATGTTCCCCCACCGGTTCCATCTAAGACATTTGTCAGCACCTCTGACTATTCACACATATGTGGTATCATAAATATTAAGTCTAAGATGTTCACCCACCGGTACTTCCATCTAGACAATTGCCAGCACCTCTGGCTATCCACCATTGTGGAGTCATAAATATTAAGTCTAAGATGTTCACCCACCGGTACTTCTATCTAGACAATTGCTAGCACCTCTAGCTATCCACCATTGTGGAGTCATAAATATTAAGTCTAAGATGTTCACCCACCTGTACTTCCATCTAGACAATTGCTAGAACCTCTAGCTATCCACCATTGTGGAGTCATAAATAATTCAATTCCCGGATTAACCGGTCAGCCACACATTTGTGGTTCAACAATTTAGTTCCCGGATTAACCGGTTAGCCTCACATTTGTGTTTCAACAATTTAGTTCCCAGATTAACCGGTTAGCCACACATTTGTGGTTCAACAATTTAGTTTCCGGATTAACCGGTTAGCCACACATTTGTGGTTCAATTAAATCAATTTCACCGGCTCATCCGGCTAAATTTTAATGCATTTATACTATGCATACCACACAAGCATAACATTCGTTTTGAAACTAATAACGCCTTCTCATAGGTCTTTTAATTCCATTAGTTTCATTAATCAAGTTATGCACAATCATTATATAAATATCAAAATCATATTAATTAATCACCGGTTCATCCGGTTATTCTAATGCAAATATATTGCATATACGTTTCCCATTGAAACTTAACAAACACAAACTAAAGGATTTCTCATCCCATAGTTTCAATCAAATACTTAACATTATTCACATATTTCAAGCACGTAAGTAGACTCTTTCTAATACTTATATGTAATGATACAGTAAGTTGGGTAACTTACCTGGTTCAAGCGGTTGGTCACTTCGTACAACCTCTTATCCACTTCTGTGGCCTATCCCTTGATTTTCACCACCAATACCTAGTTGCATATTCACACATATACGACTAAATTTAATACATATAACACATACAATCAAGTTCAACGCACTTGACTGGTTTGACTTCTTCAAAGTCAATTTATCACATAATTTACTTTATCTTACTGTCTTTAGCAAGTTTTAGTCAATTATTATAATTAATCATACCCCATGCCTCCCTTAGGCATTTCATCAAATAATTGACGTTCAATTATATTAGTTACGATCCTTAATCGCTTTTATTATTCAAAAATTCATTTATTATCACAACTGTTAAAAATTTTAACATCAATTCATCACAATCATCATTTAACCTATGGATCATAATCCATATTTCATTTAAAATCATATTCTACCCATTCCTACTAGTTATCACCCATGATATGGGTTTCATAACAACCGGACATTATACCGGCTTCAAAACGAAGATTTCACCATCAAAATATCAAGTTCTTCGTTTCTAACAATCCCTATTTATTAACTAGGCAATAATCAATACCCATAATCATAATAATTTATTCAAAACTAGATTTAATCCACACAATATCAAACTAGTAGGATAAAACGAATCGTTACCCAATCGAACGGATACTCAGTCTCAAAACAACGATCAGGACTTGCAGAAACGTTCCTTGGTGCGATCCGGACGTTTAAAGACCTTTAAATCTGAGTTTAGATGCTAAATTTATGTGTGTGTACGTCTCGAAGTGAAGGAAAGTCGAAATGAAGAAGAATGCTCTTCTTTCCAAGCAATCTGATCTTTAAACAAATTTGCCGACTCACAGCGCGCCTGGCGTACCGCCCCAACTCGACGCTTGGTCCGGGGCGTACCGCCCCAGGTCTAATTCGTCAAATTTTTGATCTTATCTTCTTTTCGCGATTCCGGACAATCCGTAACTACGTTTCGCGCACGGTTTTTGCCCACGTTCACCATTTTTCGCATACTATCAACCTATAATAATTACAATCATCAAATCAACATGGATTTCTAGAACGATCACATGTGATCTTGCTATTGATGACGTAATTCTCACATATTTTCAAATTACAACAATAACAATCGTTATTTTAACGATTATTTCAAATACGTTCAATCATTAAAACCGGTTGTTACAAATCTCCCCTCCTTACAAAGGTTTCGTCCCCGAAACCGATTAAACCTCAAAAAGGAAAGGATGATAGTTTCTCATTTCATTTTCTGACTCCCTCAAAATCTATTATACATGCTCGTAACATATCCTCCAACGTTTGAATGGTCCTTTCATGTTGACCATCAGTCTGAGGATGATACGCCGTGCTTATCAACATCCCTAATTCTTTCTGAAATTTCTCCAGAAATGAGAAGTAAATCAAGTGTCTCGATCAAAATTAATCGTCACTGGCACACCATGCCTAGACACCACTCCTCTAACATATATTTCAAGCATAATTGAACTTTTATCCTTAGATAAACATGATCATTATGCATGATTCTACATAATAAATCTACAATTGATTATTTGGTTTGACTTTCTTCATCCAAACCAAATCATACACTCAAGTGTATTTCTACATACATCTTACCTCTCTTTTGAATAATCACATAAATATTCATCCCATTATATGTATGAATACAATTTATACCCGGTATAATTATCCTATTTCTTTACAAATAGGCATAACTTTGACCTTTTAAAGTCAAGCATCATATATAATGTATTTAACACACAACAACAACCGAATGACTTATCATTCGCGTTATTCATTTATTCCATAACCGAATGACTTCACATTCGCGTTATTCGTTATCTCATAAGAGCTGTTAATTACACACAATGTTAATTACTGCATTCATTTACATAGATAGACATTCTTATCTACCATTCATGCTCAACCATTATCATTTAACACAATACATGTGTGTACACAAAACTCCAATTGTGCATCATATTTCTCAAAAGTCAATTTAAACAATTTGACTCTTAAAATTTGATGTCTACACTCTTGTAGATCATCTTTTGTTCACACACCTTGTGAATCTACTACATTGGATTTGCATGTTTTATGTTCACACATCTTGTGAGTCGAAACATGCACATAACCAATTTAATGTCTACACTTTTGTAGATCATAACATTCTCAGTATGATGGTTGTTTATACTCTTATAAATCAACTCAATCATTATTACTAGTTGAATGTTTACACACCTTGTAAATCATTCAACTACAATAACCACACTAACTATAACCATTTACATCAACTTTAATTAAAACAACAAATCACATATATGCTAATTGCATAAACAATTGTAGTGTGGACTCACCCAATCCTATAACTACAAATTCAACAAAATGGGTAACTTATTATCATGTGCATATACCTGAATTACCCCCAACGCCACAAAAATGTGGACTTACATGACAAATATCAAAGACATTTCATTATGGACTTACATGACAATATTAATGCCACGCACCAGTGGTCTTACCTCAGTTTCACACGAATGTGAAGCGTCACCCATTATCCGTGTCAGTTATTATAAACATATAACGACACTTTCATTAGTTATGTAATTTATCATAATATAAATCAATTTCAACAATCCGATTACCACCCCATGTGGTTTCATATTCATATACTTCCACACAATGTGGATTATCATCAATTTATAGTGTCAACTATAATTTATCATTTAATAGCACTTTTCAACTTATGCAATTAGCACATAACATTCATCCAATACTACAAGACATCTATCAAGTAGTTAAATACCACCATCATGTGGTTTCATAATTTCAACATTTCATGACACATATGGTCAATTTACCATTCAATTTATCACAGTTACTACAAGTCAATTACAAGTAGTTTCAACGAACATAATCACATAACACATAAGCATTAATATGTCTTATGGTTGCATATTAGTGAGTAAGTAACTCACCTAGTCACATTAACCATAACTTTGACTTTTTTTAAAAGTCAACATCGTTCGACACATACTCACATATTGACCAATCCACACATATGTGGATTCTCCCAATACCTCACTAAGGAGGATTTGTATGACAATTTCAATGTCATTCCAAGATGATTTTACACATCTAACACAAGGCCACTCACAAGTGGTCTTACAAATAAATTCAACGCCACTCACAAGTGGTCGTATATGATAAATCCAATGCCATTCACCAATGGTCTTACATGTTAAACCCAATGCCACTCACCAGTGGTCTTACATGTTAAACCCAATGCCACCCACCAGTGGTCTTACATGTTAAATCCAATGCCACCCACCAGTGGTCTTACATGTTAAATCCAATGCCACCCACCAGTGGTCTTACATGTTAAATCCAATACCACCCACCAGTGGTCTTTTACATGTTAAATCCAATGCCACCCACCAGTGGTCTTACATGTTAAATCCAATGCCACCCACCAGTGGTCTTACATGTTAAATCCAATGCCACCCACCAGTGGTCTTACATGTTAATACACACAAAATGTCATACGTTATGGTCTTAAATTTGCTTTAACACTATTATGAATAGTTTCCAATTCAATGTGTCATTTACTATCAACATATAATGACATTATCACTAGTTATGAAACCATATCATAACATTCACCATACGTATACACATTGTATACTTACAACTCTATATATCACGCATATAGATTTTATGCACATTATATAAATTATTAACATGTTTAAATCATAACATCTCAAATTTAAACATGTATGAACACATAAACATAATTATGTGTCTTTTTCCCTATCCTGCCTTAGGCGGTCAAATTATACATTTTTAATTCATGTATACACACCAAAACATTTTCCATGCTCAAATGGATTAATTTCCCCAACACATCAAGCGTTATAGCCTACACTCATGTAGGTCTTTCCACGTTAATCTTCCAATTCATTTCTCTTGAATTGGCAACACTATTACACACAAGTAATAGACACATTAAGCTCATAACATCTTACCTAATCTCAATAGCTTAAGTATAAAATGATTCCCATAAGAACTTGTTCATATCATGTTTGCACTAGTAAGTTGGCCAGACATACTAGTTCATTCATTATATGCCCACTTCCTTACTTCTTTCATTTCATACTCAAGACATCGATTTCGGTTTCACATAATCAATCAAATCACATTTAACATGTAATGATTCATATTACATTTAACAATTATAATACAGGACATAGATTTGCTGACCTCATACATTCGGCATCATGATCGGGTCTTCGAATCAAACGTTATGTTTTCATATCAAGAGCACAAGAGTTTGAGATCAAGACGCACTTGATTCACTCAAACCATTGCTCTGATACCAACCTATAACACCCAAACTTTTCACACGATTACACGTGTCCCATTTTAGGTCCCAGATTAAAAATTTTCCACAAAATCATGTTCGGAAGCGTGACATCTCTATTTCATAAGTTAAACACACTTATTTCATAACATTTACATTTATGATTAATAAACTCGTGTGTTTAAGTTTAATACCACCAAAGATTTTACATAACGTTTGGCTCTGCTTCAATACATGCCCGATCCGATCACCTGATGCATATCTATCTTTGACCTGTAACATCACATATAAGGTCACAATTAGTTCATATGAACTAAGTAAGTAACCCTTCCCAAAGTTCCCAAAACTCATGTAAACACATCCACATACATATCATATGGATGTTTATCGTCTCTAGATAATAATATATCATATTCAAACATCAACTTGCACACAACACACATTGTGCATTTATTTCCCTTAATGGGACATTTTCACAAATATGATTATATTATCTAATCCAACTTTATCACCAGCACCTCTGGCTAAATTAAAACACCATATATATATTTTATGGGCTCAACCAACTATCCACACACATGTGGCTTCAACAATTTAGTTTCCGGATTAACCGGTTATCCACACATTTGTGGTATCATACATATTTTAAGTCTTAATATGTTCACCCACCGGTCCTTCCATCTAAGACAATTGCTAGCACCTCTAGCTATCCACACATTTGTGGAGTCATAAATAGTTCAAGTCTTAAGATGTTCACCCACCGGTACTTCCATCTAAGACATTTCGCAGCACCTCTGACTATTCACATATATGTGGTATCATAAATATTAAGTCTAAGATGTTCACCCACCGGTACTTCCATCTAGACAATTGCCAGCACCTCTGGCTATCCATCATTGTGGAGTCATAAATATTAAGTCTAAGATGTTCACCCACCGGTACTTCTATCTAGAAAATTGCTAGCACCTCTAGCTATCCACCATTGTGGAGTCATAAATATTAAGTCTAAGATGTTCACCCACCTGTACTTCCATCTAGACAATTGCTAGAACCTCTAGCTATCCACCATTGTGGAGTCATAAATAATTCAATTCCCGGATTAACCGGTTAGCCACACATTTGTGGTTCAACAATTTAGTTCCCGGATTAACCGGTTAGCCACACATTTGTGGTTCAACAATTTAGTTTCCGGATTAACCGGTTAGCCACACATTTGTGGTTCAATTAAATCAATTTCACCGGCTCATCCGGCTAAATTTTAATGCATTTATACTATGCATACCACACAAGCATAACATTCGTTTTGAAACTAATAACGCCTTCTCATAGGTCTTTTAATTCCATTAGTTTCATTACAAGTTATGCACAATCATTATATAAATATCAAAATCATATTAATTAATCACCGGTTCATCCGGTTATTCTAATGCAAATATATTGCATATACGTTTCCCATTGAAACTTAACAAACACAAACTAAAGGATTTCTCATCCCATAGTTTCAATCAATACTTAACATTATTCACATATTTCAAGCACGTAAGTAGACTCTTTCTAATACTTATATGTAATGATACAGTAAGTTGGGTAACTTACCTGGTTCAAGCGGTTGTCACTTCGTACAACCTCTTATCCACTTCTGTGGCCTATCCCTTGATTTTCACCACCAATACCTAGTTGCATATTCACACATATACGACTAAATTTAATACATATAACACATACAATCAAGTTCAACGCACTTGACTGGTTTGACTTCTTCAAAGTCAATTTATCACATAATTTACTTTATCTTACTGTCTTTAGCAAGTTTTAGTCAATTATTATAATTAATCATACCCCATGCCTCCCTTAGGCATTTCATCAAATAATTGACGTTCAATTATATTAGTTACGATCCTTAATCGCTTTTATTATTCAAAAATTCATTTATTATCACAACTGTTAAAAATTTTAACATCAATTCATCACAATCATCATTTAACCTATGGATCATAATCCATATTTCATTTAAAATCATATTCTACCCATTCCTACTAGTTATCACCCATGATATGGGTTTCATAACAACCGGACATTATACCGGCTTCAAAACGAAGATTTCACCATCAAAATATCAAGTTCTTCGTTTCTAACAATCCCTATTTATTAACTAGGCAATAATCAATACCCATAATCATAATAATTTATTCAAAACTAGATTTAATCCACACAATATCAAACTAGTAGGATAAAACGAATCGTTACCCAATCGAACAGATACTCAGTCTCAAAACAACGATCAGGACTTGCAGAAACGTTCCTTGGTGCGATCCGGACGTTTAAAGACCTTTAAATCTGAGTTTAGATGCTAAATTTATGTGTGTGTACGTCTGGAAGTGAAGGAAAGTTGAAATGAAGAAGAATGCTCTTCTTTCCAAGCAATCTTATCTTTAAACAAATTTGCCGACTCACAGCGCGCCGGGCGTACATCCCAAACTCGACGCTTGGTCCGGGGCGTATCGCCCCAGGTCTAATGCGTCAAATTTTTGATCTTATCTTCTTTTCGCTATTCCGGACAATCCGTAACTCCGTTTCGCTCACGGTTTTCGCCCACGTTCACCATTTTTCGCATACTATCAACCTATAATAATTACAATAATCAAATAAACATGGATTTCTAGAACGATCACATGTTCTCTTGCCATTGATTACGTAATTCTCACATATTTTCAAATTACAACAATCACAATCGTTATTTTAACGATTATTTCAAATACGTTCAATCATTAAAACCGGTTGTTACAGTTGAGAGTCATTAACCATGGAAGAATGTAAGGCTGATGCATATCAAAACATCTTTAATTTTAATATACATAGAATGTTTGATGATCACAAGAGGCTTCATATCTTTCATAACCGACTCTTATTATACTAACCTGAATAATTCTGTCAAGTTCAATACAAATCTTTAATTTACTTTTTTGAACATCATTGTAACACATTATAACACTTTCTTTTTTATGTGTTTTTGTAAACTAATCACCGTTTAATAGTTAACATCGTTGTAATTTTTTAGTTACATTATTGTAATTGTTTAAACCCAAAAGCTTACAACGATTTGGATTGATTTTGATTTGCATGTAACATTGTTGTAAGTTTTTGAGCTACCTGTTTGTTCGTGAAAAAAAAAATCAAAGATTTGGATTGATTTTAACGTAGTTATCTAGGTTAATACAATAAGACTAGTGTATATTTTATTTTCAATGATATATGTATATATATAGGGAAAGGATCGTTTGTTAATGTCACACCCCCAAATTCCCACGTGCGGTGTCACGCCGCGCGGGTGTGACGTGGCCAGGATCACAGCTCATGGTCATATAGAACGACTCTATATGAGTTACACAACACACAGTTTTGTAAAATAATACAAGTTTCAATAATAAAACAGCGGAAATGTTTGATAATTAAAGCAGTGGATTAGTAAAGTGTTACAGCGGAAAGATAAATTGTTTCAGACACTACATAATTAATATTGTTTGAAAAGACATAAATCAAACACAAGCCTAGGACAAGAGTCTAATGCATGCGACTCTTCTTGTACTCCTCCTGTGTGTCCTAGCGTGTGCTCCATTAGTTACCTAAGAATACATGCGAAAAGTGTCAACTAAAAAGTTGGTGAGTTCACAGGTTTAGACAGACAGAAATAGTAAACAGGCATATACTGGGTATGTTAAGTTTAGTTGTTGGATCTACGATCCGTGAGTGTGTCATGTCATCCTACCAAAACTCGACTGTTTCCGTTTGCCTCCATGGGTCATCGCAGAACCCAAATCAACATTGATATTACACTCGTTATGACCTCCAGTCAACGTTGTTGCCGAGTGGGGCTAGTCAAACCCAGTAGTACTACGTAATAACGACTCGTTTGTTTCATAACTAACGGTAAGGGTAATGAGGACCTATTGCGATAATAGTAAACACGAAATAGTTTTACAACATACCAGTCATATATCTAAAACAGTTGCATAGTATTCTCACCCCAAGAGTTTATCAAAACAGTTAAAGAGTAAAAGTGGGGTTGTAAACTCACCTGAGTTTGAGTAGAGTGTGTTCTTACGAGAACAGTGTAGCTCGCCGGCTAGTAGTTACCTATATCACATAGGTATTATAAGTTTGTGTTCACAAACATGTGGGTCTCACAGGACCGTGTTCGTGTTTAACAACTTTAAGTTGTTATATGGGTTGTGTTGACCGTGATTGACCGTGTTTGACCTAACGACCCGTTGGTGACGGTTTTGGTTCAAGTGATCGTGTAATGAGCGATTTAGTGTCGTGTGAAGTGTGCGGATACCAAGGTAACATCCGTGAGGTAACTTACTAATTATAGTAAGTTCCTATTTCGGGAAAGTTCTCATTCATGGCAAATCAAGCAAGAAATCACTTTCCGATTATTCTATCATGCATCTTTAACCTAAGTGAGCATGTTGTCACATAGCACATAGCCACAATTAGCCGGTTAAGCACGTTTCACGTGTAAAAGTTGCTAAATATGGAAAGTTCACATAACACCTTGTCCTAGTCATCATTAATCATTTCAAACATGTTTCTAAGACTCTTGACATTATCATGGCAACTCAACTTAGCCAAGACGGGATATTATGAACAAGTCGTGCGAACAAAGTTTCCATTTATGGAAACTAGGAACAAAGGTACATATTTTCATCATTCTAACGATCAAGAAGCCTAATATCATCATGTTAAGCCCATATAATCATACCAATCATGTTATAACATCAAGTTAATTATTTACTAGGAAATTTATAACAAAAAGTTACTATTTATAGTTACATCTCAAAATCATAACTTCTAACAATTCTAATAACTTATATGCATCAATAAACATCATAAAACATCCTTTTAAGAATAAATCATAGATTTAAACACATGCATGTGGTCTTTAAATCATTTATTCACATATTGCATAAATAAAGTTACTATTTATAGTAACTATCATGCTTTAGCATTTCTTGATAACAATAACGCTTCTAGATCTCTTAAATCATATCTAATATCATAACTAACAACATTTCAATATCAAAAATCACATAAAACAACATGGATCGTACATGCATGTTACTAGAAACACCCATTTGTGACCAAATCACCAACATACATGTTGACATCATCATGGATCGTCATTAGATTCTATCATCATAGATCATCAATAATCACAAAAACATCATCAAACCCAGATTCGAATTAAGAGAAATTCGTGCATGTGAAGATCTAGTGTGTGCATGCAAGCTTTGAACCTTGCATGTGGGTTTGTGTGTGTTGAATGTGTGTTTTGTGCTACATAGATTCGAGATCTACCTTCTTTGGCTCCTAAATGCACCAAGACAAGGATGAATCAGCCTCTAATGCTTCTGGATGGCAGAAATCAAGGAGGTGATGGTGGTGTTCAAGTCTCACACTTCTTCTCTTCAAGCTTTCTATGAAGTTCCAAGCTCCAAGGTTTCAATCTAAGCTCCTTCAATGGTGGTTGATGGCTTCTTGATGTGTTTAGTGGGGTAAAATGATGAATATGGCCGAGTTTAGGGTTCTGGAATTCGTGAAATGGTTAATAGGGGGTTAGGAAATGATTAGTCTTGGATAAATAAAAAGATTTTGCGTGTTGGACTCGTCGCGTACCGCGATGAGGGTCTCCGAAAGTCTCCGCGTACCGCGATGGATTTCGAGATTCAAATTGCCCGCCCATCCATCGCGTACCGCTATGCTCCTTCTTGTGGGCCTTCGTGTACCACGATGGGTCCCTGAGGAGCCCAATAGGCCCAATTTTGTGGTTTCAAACCGATTTTCGCGTATTTCTCGACTACGAACATCGTTTCTCGACATATAAGCATTGTTACAACTATTTTAGGTTCCCCGGAACCCAAGTGCAGTGAAAGTGTACCGTGGTTTGTCTATGTCACCAACGTTCGTTATTTAAGACACGTGCGAGCGTTTTTCGATAATTCCTTGAATTATCGGTGTGTTTGGACTGTTGTGCCGCGTGTCACACTAAATATTAACAATTCTAGTGCCACGTAGGAAATAATAATACACATTATTATTAAATTAAAGTTAATGCTGACCTGAAAATTGCGAGGTGTCACAGTTAACCCACTCTTATTGCAGTAACTCGTATAACTCCATCAAGATCAATTCAAATCTTTATTTTCTTTTTTAAATATCATTATTACACATAAATAATACTTTCTTCTTTTATATGTATGTGTAAATTTATCACCATTTAAGATTTAAAACCAGTGCAAGTTTAAATTACATTGTACTGAAAATTATAAATCATGTTAATATAACAAAAACTTACACTGATTTTAAATCTTAAATGGTGATGAATTTACACATGCATATAAAAGAAGAAAGTATTATTTATGTGTAATAATGATATTTAAAAAAAGAAAACAAAGATTCAGATTGATATTGGCGGAGTTATACGAGTTAACGCAACAAGAGTGGGTTAACAATAGAATATTTCCCTGTATGTATGTATGTATGTATGTATGTATGTATGTATGCATGTATGTATGTAGGATCATGAACATATAATAACTCACTCTTAAAGCATTAACCCAAATAACTTTGCCAAGTTAAAACCAAATCTTGATTTTTTTAACATCATTGTAGCATATGTACAACACTTTCTTCTTTTACTAGTTTACGAAAATTTATCACCGTTTAGGACGTAACATCGTTGTAAGTTTTTAACTTACAGCACATGTAACTGTTTTATGCCCAAAACTTACAACGATGTTACGTCTTAAACGGTAATAAATTTTTGCAAAACTCATAAAAGAAGAAAGTATTGTATATATTATAATATTATAAAAATCCAAGTTTTGGCTTCATCTTATCAAATTTATTTGGGTTAATGCTTTAAGGGTGTGTTATTATATGTTCACTTGTTCAGAATCCTATATATATAAGGTTTGACGATCACATGGGTTTAAGAGAAGTTATATATGACTCAAAAAGTCAAGGTATGAACTTAATAGATTCAAGCCATTAAATATTTTGATAAAGATGGAATTTGAAGTGGAGTTAATTAGAGAGAGATTTAAGGTTTTAGAAATTGAAAAAGTTCACGTGGATAGTCACGTGACTGCTTGTGGTTTCTGAAGAAGATAAACCTAAATACCAAACACATTATTATCCACATATATGAGACTAGCCTAAAGGCATATGCATTGCAGAGATTAAACAGAAATTTGAAAAATGAGGTCCATCATCATGAACCACCACCATACACCACCGCAATCAAACAACTTCCATTGGTTCTCAACACCAACTCGAACCGGTTTACAAAGATTCTTTCCTAACCATGTGAGGACTAAACCCATGGCCCTCACCTCTTCTCATATGGTGGTTCTTGCTGTCAGTCCACCTGCCACCACCGGAGATATCTCTGTCTTGATTCCCACAAGGTTTTCTCAATACCCTCTTCAATTCTACCTGAATTAGCATGTGATTTGGTTTGTAAGGAATGATGAATTTTATATACGACACAAACTATTCAATCCTACCACCAGACTCTTTGTTTAGACCGGTCGGAGCGAGAACCGGGAGGTCGACTGGTCCAAAAACAACATGTGAACCGCCCTCAAGGGAGCCGGCTAGTTTAGCCGGTTCACTGGTCTGACCGGATTTCAAGTTTCTTTTTATACTAAAATCCAAAGACTTAAACATCAAAATCAAACCTTGTATTTTTTTAACATAATTATATTTGTTTTAACATTAATTATGTTTGTTTAAATATTATTATAATTCTATAATTTTTTTGGAATTTTTTATATATTTATCATGTTATCCGGCTCTTGAATTCGGTCCAACCAGTAACCGATAAGACATCTAGTCTGGTTATGAAAACATGGCCCACAATCATTAAAAAAAGATCAAATAACCAATATTTTGTACTGAATGGTCTTTTTGTATACTAAATTTGTTTTTTTTACTAGATTTAAAAATATAGTATAAAAAAATATAAATTTATGTTCCTATCTAGTATAATCACAAATCAATGTGAAACTAGCCCACTTAACAGAGACATTATTTTCTTAGAAAGGAGGTCTTGGATTCAAATCCAAACTATGGATATTTGGGTGTAATTTAGAAATAGGATTATTGTTTTTCAAAAAAAATCTAGTATAATCACAAACAACAATAAAAAAACCATTTAACTTTCGGTTTGTTTGATGTGATTTGACAGTGTGGCATTCATCTTTCTTTACTGGATTGCCAACTTCGTAATTCCAGAAATCATCATGAAGGATCTTCAATCCGACAATGCAAATGAAGAAGATCAAAACCCTGCTGCTTGATTCATCCATTTCATTCATCTTTCAACAATAGTTGTTAATTTACATCTAATTGGTCTCTTAAACCAAAAATTTAAATCATTTACAATTAATTAGATGCATATGTAACATGCAATTATACATCTATCCAATCATTTTGAATGGAAGCAACTGGCGGTTTCTCAGCTGGAGATGCATTCCCAGCTTTTGGTGGTTTCTTTGAAAACATTGAAGTTAAAGACTGACGTAACGGGTTTTCGTCAACGCTTTTCGGGTCTTTCGGTGGTGTTTTTGCATGGCTCTTATCCTTGTTACCAAACACGAAGCTTAGCCTTCTAAACCGGCCCTTTTGTTCACCTGTTGTGGACGTATCGTCATGCTTTGTGAACCTAATGAACTCGTCTGGGTTCAATACCATCATCGCCACGTTGTCGTATACCTGCCACCACAAAACATAGATATAGCAAATGCATATGCTCTTAGCCATAGGGGTTTTCATATGTTGGACCGAACCACACAAACCAAAGTAAGGATGCCAGTTTAATATTAAACTGCTTCAGTTTTTGCAGTTTGGAACTTGAATCTAGATTTTACTAGGGATATGTATATCATTTTGGGCATATGTAGTTTTGTATATGTATAGATTGAATAAAACAAATATTAAATAGTGAAAAGCTAAACTAAAAACATAATGGTTAAGAATAAAGAAAATATTAAAAAATTATGCAAGGAAGTAATAATATATAAAAAATAGGAGAAATAAGAGAAGTAGAAAAAAACAAAATCTAAGGCTCACATAATTGTGAAGATTGGCACAAACACTTGTTTATTAAGTAATCATCAACCATCTTTACCATTTAAAAACTTATAACTTGAAAAAACCCCAAAAACCGAACAATTAAACCGCCCAACAAGTAAAACCAGCCAGTCATCCAGTCTTGCCAACCCACCCGACTGACAGGTTCGCTTTTTCATTTACTGATAGTTAGCGATTTGACCCAAAATTTTCGTGAAGAATGGTCGAACAGGACTCTGAACACCCCTACACAGATACACACATCTCTTAAAAAATTAGATACCTGACATAAATCATCAACTTTTTCAAACCAATTTTTTCCCTGACAAGTTGCAACAATGTAGTCTTTGCATTCGAGAAACAGCTTGTACAGATATTCATCAGTTGCGGTTTTTGTCTCGGCAACTGCGCATCCTGAACACAGCTGAAAAATAGAATAATTTATATTTAGAAACACTTGTATAATAACATAGATATAAATTAAAATAACTAGAAATAACATAGCAGTGAGTTACAAGAGATATGTAAAGTTGTTCAAAAAAATCAGAAGGCGGGAAATCCTCTAAGCCCTGCAGAATGTGTTCCCTAAAGACATAATAACCATGAACTTCTTAACAGATAAACAACATGAAAAAATAATCTAGATTTTTTGTAAAATAATATAAAATACTTGCTTACACAGACAAATCTTCGTCGTACAATGGAGTCTGTTTAACAGCTGGCACCGGTTTTGCGGTTTCCCAAATCTCTCTCCATAAATTTCCTAAACGCAAACAAAATATAATAAAACAAGATTTGTAAATCTGTTTGGTTGACTGAAACTAGAATAGAATGAAGAGGTTAATAGAATAAGCAGAGTAATGGAATGGATTGTTCCAATATTCTGCAATGTTTGGTTGTGCAATGGAAACAGAATGTGTTTTCAAAAACCAAATAAACAGAATGTTTGGTTGCTTATGTCATTCTCACTATAATGAACATCTCTATCTCTCTAACACACGTGCGCATCTTAACCAAATGAATAACTTTCAATGCCTATGTGTTACAATTCTATGAGTCTAAGGTAATGTATGGTATGCATGAACGCAAGGAATGAAATGTGTCCATTACATCGGAATGAAAAAATATATTTGATAATCACATAGGAATGGAATGTACTATTATATAAGAAATGAAATTCCTTCATTAGATTTCTAATGATTTTCATTTCTTGTAGGAGAGGTTTTTTTTCCATTTGTTCAAGGAATGGAATGATTTTTTTTTATTTTAATCTTTTTATTTAAAGTTAACCCAAACCGTAATCTGGACCATGATCTAACCCATAAACCTGAATCATGAATAAGACCCATGACCCAAAACAATGACAGGAACCATGACCCGGTCCATAACCCATATCAATGTCTCATGACCTAACCCATAAACCCACACATGACCCAAACCATGACCCATATCAATGTCTCATGACCTAGTAAAGTTCACTAATTGATAGGGTTTAAGGGGGGTGAGTTAAAGACAAATCTTACCCATATCTCAATGAAATAAAGAGGTTGCTTCTAGAGAGAATCGTGGCTTAGATATACCTTATTACTTTTAATTATGTATTATTATGATTGATTATGTATCTATATGTCCCTACTGAATAGTGGGACTTTACTAGGTATGTTTATTGTATATCAATATGTATACTTTACGTTTTTTTTCCTTTCTTTTTACACATACACACAAGCATTAGCATATACAAATAAACATGATAAAAGATGATTAACATATAATTAAGATTGTAAATCCCCACAAAAAAAAATATGCAATTATGTATTATTATGATTTATTATATATCTATGTCCCTACTGAATAGTGGGACTTTACTAGGTATGTTTGTTATATATCTATATGTATATTTTACTATTTGTTTTCTTTCCTTCTACACATACGCACAAGCATTAGCATATACAAATAAACATAATAAAAGACGATTAACATATAATTAAGATTATAACCCCCCCCCCCAAAAAAAGTCAAAGTAATCATGTATTATTATGATTTATTATATGTCTATATGCCCTATTGAATAATAAGACTTTATTAGGTATATTTTTTATGTGTGTGTGTATTTATGTATACTTTATTTTTGTATATCTTTCTTTTTACACATACACACAAACATTAGCATACACGTAAACATAATAAAAGCCTATTAACATTTAATTAAGATTATAACCCCCCCCCCTCCCCCTCCCCCTCCCCCCAAAAAAAATTAATAATAAAGTTCCACTTATTAAGAGGGTTTGGGAGGGTGAGAATAAAACAAACATTTTTCCTACCCCAAACGAAGACAAACCTTATCCCTATCCCAATAGAAAAAAAGGTTGCTTTCAGAGAGACCCCTAGCTCATATATGTCTCATTATTGTTAATTATATTATCATGATTTATTATACGTCTATATGTATGCTTTCCTTTTTTTACTCATACACACAAGCACTAGCATACACATAAACATAATAAAAGAAAATTAACATATAATTAAGATTATAAACCCCCGCCCCCCAAAAAAAATGTAATCAAATCAAGTAAATAGAAGGAATCACATTCCTTAGTAATGGTGAATTCCACTCCATTCTGTTTTCTGATCCCAGCATACTAAACGGTACTAGAGTAATTACTTATTTACTTGTGTATTTACATAGGGTTAGGATCAACCAAACATTTTAATAATATGGTATACTGTGTGTAGGCTATACATTAACAAGAAGTATACATATATTTTTTTTTTAATTTCATTAGGCAAAAAAAAATTTGTCTTTTCATTATTATCTTTATAAAAGATATACGAACATATGATTGATTATTGGTTTTCAGAAATCTGAAAATTTTATGAGTTCTGGAAAGATTTCAACCACACCATACGTACCTTCTTTCTGCATACGCATACTTAGGTGTCCTCTAGAAGATGGGATATCACTATCAGAAGATTCTTTGCTAACGTCATCTGTTGCGGGCTCCATCCAATCAGGAGGCGAATGCCATCTAACAAAATCTTCTAATGTGCACCCTGGATTTGCAGCCTAAAACACAACAACCAAAAGCATTTAATATCTCCTTTAATTTATGTTTATTATACAACTTCACTTTGTATGTTTGTATCCTATAATTCACCTTAAAAGCCTGCATGTCTGAAAGAAGTTGAGAGCACCCAGCTCCAACACTGAGAACATGAAAAAAATTCCATTTGATTATAATCACATAAAATAACTGTTAAAAGATAAAACATAGTAAGTATGAACTATTTATAAATAATGAAAAACGGCTTTCACATCAATGCATTTGAATTATTTGTAAAATTATGAATTCATGAATTAACGCTTCCGCTTAACACATATGAAAAGGATTAATAAACTCTGGCCGAGACATATACATGAAACCAATTCGGGTCGCAGCGCCCAGGCCGCCGAGAGCCCGGGGTGTGACAGAACCTCCCCCAGTAGACATCTCTCAATTTCGAAATGTATCGAAGCTCCGGATAGTAAAAAAAATTGGGATTCTGTATTTTCAGGGTCGAATTTCATATTCCAATAAACCCGTAATCATAAAAAAGTAGGTTTTTTATCTATGGGCCTAGCAAAATAAAAATTGGGATTGGATCTACCCCTCAAAATCGGACGTGAAAGTTTCCTTTCATCCGACTAAAGTGGGTCAAATAAAGAAAAAGAAAGGAATTCTCGCTTTTAGAAATTATACAAGGTACACTATTGAAGTAATACATGGAGACCCATTTTAAAATGAGTCAAACTTTAATATGATTGTAATTATTTTCTATTATTCATTTATTATTTATATTTGAATTGTAACTATAGAGTTTTTTATTTTATATTTTTTAAATGTCCATAAATTAAAAAAAAAAAAAGTAAAATAGGTTATGGAACAACCATACTGATCCTACAAAAAAAAATTAAGATACTTTTAATTTCTAACCAACTCACCTCCCGGTACGTAATATAAATTCCTCTGTCTCCTTAACAAGATCTTCTGTAAGTAAAGGTTCTTCCTGTGAATTAACAAATGAAGATACCTTTTAATAAAAATAAAAAGAAGCATTTTGATAATACCAAATCTACCTATACTAATAAATAAAGGTTTTTAGTGCCACATGGCATGTTTCTAGAGCATCTCAACCTTCATTTCCCCCCTCTTTCTCCTATTAAATAGACCTAATATTAAATAAAAATGTTAAAGACTTTTCAAAACATTAAAATATATTAATATTAAAAACACATTTTTTTTTTTAAAAAAAAGTTATTATAAATTATAAAATTTTCAAAAACAATTATTTGGAACACAATGTTTAGAGAAAAACAAACTATAAAAAAATTAGTGTTTAAAGAAAGAATATTATTATTTAAATACTTAAAATATTATATCATACGAAATTGTATTTCTTTATTTAATCCATGTAATACACGGGGTACTAACCTAGTAAAAAAATATATGTAATAATCAAACCCCAAAATCCTATGTACCCCCGCCCTCAAACCTTACTAGGATTAAACTGGATATGTTTGTATGTTTATGTAATAATCAAACCTGCATAACAGGGGCATACACGGGTTCACCAGTTTCCAGCATTGTTAAGTTCTCACATTGTTTAGCAGCTCCTAATCTAAGCACAAGATCTCCAGAGTTAACTCTGGCATACATGAGAGCTGTTTCTCCATTTGAAGGTGTCATGTCATCATTCAAATCCGCTTGTTTTAAAACGGAATCTAGTGATTCTGTGGCAATTGCACGGCGAGTTTTTCTTGAAATACAGCAATTGATAACTTGTAACTGCTGATACAACAGACAGCAATTTAAGTCCGGAATTTCATCAGCAGGAATCCCAGGAATATATCGTCCTTCAGACCATAATCTCCTTAACTTCACACCAAAAGTTCAAAATATTTTTAGCTGAACTAAAATAATAGATTAATTAAAATATTAAACCAAGAAAAACTATCAGTGACATTAAATGAAAAAATAAAAATAAAAAAATAACATATTCCAGCTAGTTCAAATAAAGCCACATCCAATACAAATGGATTGATTTTGGTTGTTGTCTCCAATATCATAGATAATATTAGCTAAAAGAGGAATGAGCAAGCAAATTAAAAATCACCCACACTTTACAGCAAGCAAATTAAAAATCACCCACACTTTACTTTTGTTGCATACAACCCCCTAGATCAGTTTATTTTAAGATTTAATTGTAATCATAAATTCCACACTAGTTATTTCCAACACATTTTAAAGCGAAGAAAAAAGTATTTGTGGATCAATCAAAACCAACCTGCTCAATTTAATCCCATGCTAAAAGATCATATGTTTCAATTCAAACTAGTTTTTGAACCATTACCCAGCCTGTCTAACCAGAACATGTTGCCACCTACGGAATACAATATCATTAAAGGAGTTATAAAATGGATGAACTACAAAGATGAGAGAAACAGAAGATGTAGAACCTTATAAAAAGGGCTAGATTGTGGCACCCAAATTTTATTTTTGATGCATAATTGCAAACAACCTCCTAAATTGTTTTATTCAAAGAATTAGATTACAATGGTAACAATATTGTTCTTGTATCATAATCAACACATTAATTATTTTTAAAAATATTTCAAATAATGGACAAAAGAAGTGATTATGGTTTTCATCTCGTACATTTTGACTTGTTACAGAGAACCATATACAAAGATTAAAGATGTGTATAATAATATAGCATGTAAGCAGATCATATTCTAATTCGCTTTTACCATATTTTATTTTTGGCTCTAAGTGTAATACTGAAAAATTTGGGCAAGTCACTTACTTCAGCAACAACCCTACACCAAAATGATGCCATTCTCTTTAAAGTTTTCAAACATCCAATGGCTTCTGCAAGCTCTACAACAAAGCTTCCCGGTGGAGCACCATGAAGGTCTTTAATTAAAGATGAAATTGTTGAATTAATCTCCATTTTACAATCTGTTTTCCTTCCCGAAAGATGCCCTTCTGCAAATATCTTGCAAGAAATTGAGAAAAAAATCATGGAAAGATGCAAGAAAAAATGGCAAAATATTTCTTTCTAAAAAACAAAGAATCTACCTGCACCAAAAAGTAAATTTATAATATAAACGATCTTTTCATCAGTACTAAATTCCATATCAATCTTATCTTCTTTGTCCCTAAGTACTAATGATTTCACTGTAGAGAAGTTTAAACCAGCTTTCTCTCTCACGGGTGATGTGTCTCTTGATGACACTAGAAGATCTCTCATAGACCTGACCATTCTGGTAGTCCTGCAGATGACCCAAAACAAAAATGTAAATTACGCTTTTGTCATATTTGATAACCAAGACTCATACAGGCAATTCAGTTCAACTTTTTAAGAATAAGATGAATGAAAGCAAACAGAGTGACTACAGGTGGAAACTTTAGCAACATCAAATGAACAGTAAACTTACTCAACACCAATAGCCAGTTGCCTAAGCATAGCTGCTGATGGTATGATATCAATATTTGAATCATCTGAATCCAATAGACCACCCTCTGGTTCCTGCTGATGGTAATTGGTATGATATCAATATTAGAAATGATAGGTATATTATAATCATTTCTAAAAGATAACCAGTAAGTGCATTAACAGGTTCAAGAATCAATACTCAACATCCATATGCTTAAAACCAGTCACTAGTTCATTCTATAATATAAGAAGTACACTAACATGATCCATACAACTCCATCTACAGCCTTCATCAAACTTGGTTTGTTTTTGCAACTTGATCTACAGCAAAGTTATAAATTCCTATTGTTGTTCATTGGACATACTAATTTTTTTCTTAAAGCCGTTTTAGTAGTTGATAACAAATGAGTTTGAAATATTATACTAAGCATTGTGGAGACACGACTTCAACCCCAAAACTAGTTACCGTAAAAATTTCATTTCAGCCAAGATTGTTATATACAGTATCTGCAATCTACATAAAAAGTTTGTTGAACCAGTGATCTCATTTTAAAACAACCTATCTATCTCCTAAAATTGAGGATTAGTCTTAAAATGCGCAGCATTCTCATGCCTTTGGCAGTTTGGCCCAAAATCCGATGCGTGATGCAAGGACATCACATATGTCATGTGTTCTTGTTTAAAAAATACTAAAAAATTAATTATACATGAAAACATATTTAAACAAAAAATCTCACGCAGTTAAAAAATCAATTCTAATTAAAAGTCCTTATATGAAGAATGAGTCTATGAGTTGCTGATTCTGATATTTTGAAGCACCGATTATCAAAAAATGTAGCCCTGCGGAAGTTTAATAAACCGATTATCCAATTTCTGACTATGTTCAAAAAAAAATTTTAAATACAAACTTGTATGTTGGATGTATCATAGCACAAACTTGTATGTTGAATGCATAATCAGCACATCAAGCTCACATCTAGGAAACGTAATGCATCAAGTGTAGCAATGTGATCTCATCAGCGCATCACCCGTAATGTTTTCTTTATCTCATCCTACGAGACCCTACTCTACAAGCAAGATATTACTAGGTATGTTTGTTTGTTTATCTACAATCTACACACAATTATACAAGTGGCCCTAACGATATGTCATTTTGCTAAGAAAACCAAAGGTTTTGATTAAGATCTTGATGTTACCTTTGACATAGGACTTCTGCTAGGTAGGAACACATTGTCATCAAATATTGAAGACGATATTGTCGCATCGTCCGGTTTATCAGCTTCATGAGCACCCTTTTTCCCAAACCTTATGTTTTTTAATCTCTCCTGCCAATCTTGTTTCGTCTTAATTGGTTCTGGCCTCCGTCTTGCATTCTTTTCCTACTCACCAAACCAGAGTTAAACAAACCAAACTAATCATATTCAACACACTAAACCCAAAATTTTGATTATTCCTCATCAAGATTAAATCTTCTATGAAAATATTGCATTGGTCAACGTTATTCGATTAAATATTGTATACTGTTTTCTTGTATCTATCGATCAATCTTTGAATCACTAAAGTGAACATCATGATCTAATTTCAAATTGAAATCGAAATTAAAATGAAAAAAAATGCTTTAGATTTGAAATTTAAATAATAACTCACCTTTGTAATAACGATTGCATCGCTTGGGGAATCGTTCTTCTCGTCAATCGCCGATTGCTTGCCGGTTTCATCTTCAGTATCAAACGGTTCAAACAATCAGTCAAGATCCAAACGATAAAATCACTTGAATTCTGAATGTAATACGATTCTTGACTACAAATTAAATGAAATTAGAGCATGTGTATAGAAGATTAACCTAGATCGGTGGAAGAATCAGATCTTTTTATGTCTGTGAAGACTTTCTCGGCTTTAGCGGCGGCAGAATGGAAGGCTGTTCTTGCTTTGGACACGAATCCAGTTGAATTCGCCGCCATTTTCTGCGATTTTGGCTACGAAAATGAGGGCATGTTTGGAGGGAAATCGTGTTTTCACCAGATTGATTGATTGAAGAAATTGGGAGAGAAAAACACACACACACAGTAGTGCATGTGTTTAGATGTGTGTATGTATAGATTCAAGAAACAGTGGGGGAGTGCGCCTCTCGTATTCCATTGCGACGATCAATTCGGATATTTCGATAATTTTAATTTATTTTACTTGTTTGGATTTTATTAGAAAAATCAAATAAAAAGTTTATTTTATCTAAAAAAGCTAAAAATAATTTTTAAAATCTCGAAAACCGATCTAAACGAACTCTGATTGAACTCATTTCGATAGCGTTTGATCGTCTTATAAAACCCTACAATATTAGCTTTTAAGTTTTAACTTTAATAACTACTCTTAAAGTTTAGATTTTAGGGCTTGGTTTTTGGCTTTTTAGGTTTTATCTTTACGTTTATGGTTTATTTTTAAAGTTTTGGTTTTAGTATTTGGGTTTATTGTTTACAATATAATGTTTATGTTTTAGGTTCAACAAGCCGGTTCCAATGATGCAAAAATGAATTCAATCGGAATTTGTTTGGATCGGTTTTCGTGTTTTTGAAAATCTTTCTTAGTCTTGTTAGGCAAAATAGACTTTTTATAGCAACATTCCCCTATTATTATAATATAGTTATAGGAAAAAGATTTATATAAACAAATATATTTACCTAAAAAGAACAATAACTAATATGAGTATTTACTTGTGTCATAATAATTTAGTTATAACATCTTATTTTTGTACTAAATTTGTAGTTTTTTATACTACGTTCTTTTTTTGTTCTGTATTTTTGGTACTAGATTTTTGTGTTTTTTATACTATTTTTTGTTTTTGTATTACATTTTAATTTTTTTACTGGATTTTTATTTTTTTGTATTTGATTTTTACTTTTTTGTACTGATTTTTTACTATATTTTTGTTTTTTTACTAGATTTTGTTTTTATACTAGATTTTTTTTTGCATTTTTAACATGACACATTTAAATTTTTATTAGTTTTCGCTTTTTGTGTAAAAAATAGGGGTAATTTTGTAGAAATATAAACAATTTTTAATTTTGTTCTAATATAGTCACTCAAACTTTGTTTTGTTTCAATATGATAACTTAAGTTTATTTTTAGAGTAAATTACATAAAAGGTCCTTTATATATTTATCAAATTTCAAATTTCATCCTTAAACTTTAATAATTACGTCAGACATCCTTTATCTTACTATTTTGTAACAATCAGGTCCTTTTTCACTAACCAAAGTTAACTTTTCAATTAATTTTTTTAAAATGACATTTTTGCCTTATAACTAAAGGATGGAATATGAAACTATATATAAAGTTAAAGGACGTTTTTTGTAATTTACCAATTTTTTAAAATTTTGTTAGTTTCTTTTGTTTCTTTTCTTTTTTCTTTTAGTTTTATTCTATTTAATTTTCTATTTTTATAAATTTTTAAAATTAGTAATTAATTTATTAGTTTATTTATATTATAATCAAAATTTTATTTTTTATGATTTTGTTTATAAATAATTTTTGCTAGTTTAGTTTATTTATTATTTTTTCCTATTTATTGTTATACTTCTCACAAATTAATTTATCAATTTATTATAAAAATAGTACCTATAATGGGCATAGAACCCCGAAATAGCCAATCTACAACCAAACTTTTAATCAGGTCGAAAAAGGATTGTCGGTATAACTAATAAAAAATGTGAAATTATTTTGTAACATTTTAGTTGATAACTAGTTGACTAAAGATTAGTTGTATTCATGTTCCGGTTTTTACGATTTTTAGGTGAAATGATAAACTAAATCGAAAATAACGTTTTTTGAAAAATTAAAACACAAACCAAACCCTTAAAAAGAAAAACCAAACCGTAAATAAAGATTAAAGGTTTGATTTGGTTTTTATTTTTAACATGCTCAAAAGCTCAAGCCCAAACCATAAAACCAAACTGAAACCAAACCATTGATAACGATTTTATTTGGTTTTATTTTTAAAGTTTCGGTATAGATTTTAATTATTAAAAAAACGTTATTAACGTTTTGGTTTATGCTTTCACCTAAAAATAGTAAAACTAGAACGTGAATACCACTAATATTTAGCCAACTAGTTAACAACTAAAATGATACAAAATAATTTCGTATTTTTTTACTAGTAAATAACAGGTACAATTTTTTATAAATTCAATGATAAATATAAGAAAATAATAAATAAACTAAACAATCAAAAAAATATTTATAAACAAAAACATAAAAATAAATTTTTGATTATAATATAAATAAAATAATAAATTAATTACTAATTTTAAAAATTTATAAAATTGTATATTAAATAGAATAAATCTAAAAGAAAAATAAAAGAAATAAAAGAAACTAACAAAATGTAAAAAAAATGGTAAATTATAAAAATCATCCTTTAACTTTGTATATAGTTTCATATTCCATCCTTTAGTTATAAGGGTAAAATTGTCATTTAAACAAAATTAACTGAAAAGTTAACTTTGGCTAGTGGAAAAGGACCTGATTGTTACAAAACAACAAGATAAAAGATGTTTAACGTAATTCTTAAAGTTTAAGGATGAAATTTGAAATTTGATAGATACATAAAGGACATTTTATGTAATTTACTCTTATTTTTATGTTTCAATCTTAGATATGTGACTTATATAACTTGTAACCATAATTTTTTTTATTTTCATTTTTTATTTTTGTTGTATGATAACATGAAAATAACATGATTTTGAAAAAAAAAATCTCAAAATATTTTTAAAATTGCAAAAAATTTTAAAAAATTTAAAAAATTGTGAATTTTTTAAAAAATTTAAAATTATTTAGTTGATTAGAAAAAAAAAACAAAATGCCCAAATGAGACTAAAATACGTCTAAAACTTTCAAACGGATCCTAAAATCATCTAAAAATTCACTTATAAACCCTAAATGAATCAAGATTACCTGTTATCCAGGTTTTTATCTAGTATTAGAACATAAATCAAACTTAAGTTACCTAATTGAAACAAAACAAAGTTCCAGTGATTTAATTGGAATAAAATAAAAAGTTGATTATGTTTCTATAACATTTTCCCTAAAAATTATCTCCAACCCTTGTAATTATAATTTATTTGAGTTTTACTTTTTTCAATATGATGTCGACGGAGCTTAGCTAATAAACTAACTAAAAACCGACTCTAAAATAGACACAAAGTAATAAATCTAGACTATCTAAAACCTAAGCTACCGACAGGTGTAACATCCCATTTTGGTGAAATATTATAAATTAAACATAATTGGTGTATGATTGTGTTTATTTAATTAATGGGTGTTTTGTATGATTTAATTATCTTAAATATTATTTGGTGGGTGATTTAAATAAGTTTTTATTAAATATATTGTAGTGGGAGTTAACTAACTTAATTAAGTTGGATATGAGTTAGTTAGTTTTAACATGTAAATTGAGGGGTTAGAAGTGTCAATAGATGAAAGTTAAATAACAAGGGGGTTTTAAATGTTGACTTGGTCAACATTTCACACTTTTATGTGTGTGTGTGTGTTGGAGACGTGAAAGAGAAGGAAGACAAGGAGAAAAATCAAGAACTTCAAGATTTGATCAAATTGGAGGTTGGATGTTGATCTAATCTTGAATGCAAGTTGAAATTGGAGTTCTCCTTGCATCAAACAACATCTAGGTAAGATTTTTGGGTGTTTTTGATGGGATTTCCGTGGGTCTCCATAGGGGGTGTGGGTTTGATGGGTAAAACTCTCAAATTTGGTGTTTTGAGGGTGTAAAATGTTGTTAATGATGTTGATAATCATGTAGGAACAACTTTTAAGTGTTTTCTTTCATGATGTACATGTTATGAAAATGGGGGAATTGGGGTTTTCATGGAGTTGATGAATATGGTGTGTAAAGTAGTGTTTAAAGGTGGGGATTTGATGATATTCACTATATTGTTGTAGTTTGTGGTGAAATTGTTGAGATTGATCATTTTTTTAAACATAATAATGGAGTTACATAGGTGTCTTAATGATGAATGATCATTAGCACATGAACTTGTGCATACAAGGTGTTTGATGAAATGCCAAGTAGGGTATTTAACTTAAAATTTGGTTTAAAACCAATGGTGATGTGAATTATGTGGGTTTATAACATCAACAATGGTGAATTGTTATGGTTAAGGGTCAATTGGAAACAAATTAGATTGAAAATGTTGACATTGGGGTGAAAGGGGTGTATGTTGACTAATTGTGGTCAAACTTTATATTAAACCTATTAGTTGTGATAATAGGAATTGATAGTGAAGGTGTGGGTGAAACCAAACGACCCGGGAAGGAATTGGTTATAGAGGATAGCGCGTTGGAACAAGGTAAGTCACCTAAATCTTCTACTTATTATGTGTAAAGGTGTGTACATGTATGAATGTTGTTGAAGATTTGACTTTATGGGGAATAGGTGAACTAGTACTTGTTGTTAGACAATAGTAAGCAATAGGTGATATATGTTGCTTGATTATTGTAAACATGGTGGTTTCAATACTAGTTCATGATTGATTTGGTGTTAATTTGTATGTGTGTTGAAGGATTTGAATTATCTCACAAGGTGTGTGAATTGTAATTGAAGTCAACTCAAATTGGTGTTTTGATTCACAAGTGGTGTGATCATGACATTGAATTATTCACATGGTGTGTGAATGTTCTTTGTTGGGTGTAATCAAGTTTGTAAAACACAAGTGGTGTGGTTTACTTATCTTGAGAAATCTTGTGGAATAAGATTTCAAAGGAGTTTTGGGTGCAAACGACCCGTTAGTAAATCGTTTGATATTATGACTATGATGGTTATAATTTGGTGAATTAAGGTGTTTAATATGATTATATGGTGTTATATAATGTTTATGGGGGTATTGGAACGGTCGTATTTGAGCGTAAAGGGTTAAGATGGCTTAAAACAACAAAAATTGATGTGCAGGTGGTGCCCGGCGTATGATACGCCTGGGGGGGGCGTATCATACGCCTCCTTCAGCTTCAACTCTTGATTTTGTCTGTGATACGCCCCAGATACGCCTAAACCATACGCCCCGAGTAAAATTTGACCAAAATTGACTTTTTGGGTCATGTAAGCTTGTGTGGTCGGGCATGGTGATCTTACTTAGTTCTAATGAACTAATGGTGACTTAATTATGGTGTTTCAGGTGAACGGAAGGGTTGAACGGGGTCGTGATCGGTTTGCCTCGCAAGGATCCGGATCAAACACGTTTTGGTGGTTTTTCTTTGTTGGTGTTAAACAAAGGTTTTTGGTGATAACTCAAATGTAATTTTTGTTATTGAATGTTTAACTAACATCAATTATTTTGTAAAGTCGTGTGTAAATGAGGTGTTTATGGTGTTAATTACATTTGTGAGTTTGAAAAATCTGGGACCTAAACTTTGATGTCGTTTTAAAACACGTGTCATACGTGTGGGAGTTATGGGGCTTACAAGTTGGTATCAGAGCCATTGGTTTGAGGGATTCAAGTGCGTCGCGAACACTTGAACTCAAATCGTTGTGCTCTTGATATGGGGAATGTTGTTTGATCCGAGATCCGATCACGAAGCCGGGGGTTTAAGGTAACAAGTTTGTGTATTGTTTACCTTAGTTATATATGTTTATTGGTGTTTGGTGTGAATTTGCTTGTTGAACCGAATTTCTTAGTCATGTTATGGGGAGGTGAAGTTAAGGAATTGGATATGTGAAGTGTATAGTGTTATGTCTGGCCAACATAAGATTATATTCTTGACATAGATATGACCTTGATGGAACCAATTCATAATATGGTTATGAATATTAGGTAAGGTGTTAAGAGATTGATGTTGTGATGCTTTTAAGTTCATATTTCATGGCGTGTTTAGTTGTATGAACTATATAGCAAAACTAATGTATCGCATGACTTGTTTCAGCCGTAGAATGGCTGGTGGTGATAACATTAATGATGGTGGAGGTCATGAAACTAATTTCACTGAATTGCAAACTATGGTGAGAGAAGAGGTGGCAAAAGCATTGGAAGCTTCGATTCCTCACCATATGGAGGGTCTGCAAGCCTCCATGAGGGAATTTATTCAACAGGAGTTTGCAAATCTCAGAGGGGGGCGAGATGGGGAACGAACTCCAAAGAAAGTAACTTATAAGGAGTTTGTAGCTTGCAAGCCAAGCGAATTTAAGGGTGAAGTTGACCCATTACAGAGTCAACGGTGGATAACAGACATGGAGGGCACGTTCGAGACGAGCCATTGTGACCCGGAAGATGAGGTGATCTTTGCGGGGAATCAGTTGCGCGAAAGAGCAAAGGATTGGTGGGAGCTTCTTCGGAAGGAGAAGGGTAGGGATGGCATTAAAAATCTGAAATGGGCGGAGTTTAAGGAATTATTCCTTAAACGGTTCTGTCCGCAGGCGGCGATTGACAGAATCACTGAAGAATTCCTTCATATGAGACATAAGGAGGAAAGTATTGATACGATTACCGCCATCTTCTATGACAAAGCTAGATTTTGTCCTGATTTGCTACAAACGGAGCGGATGTGGATCAATCGATACCACAGTATGTTGAATGCCAAGTACCGCGAATTTCTTACACCATCAAAGTGTGAGACATTGGCGGAACTTATTGATTGTGCTCGGGAGCGCGAGTTGGAGTTAAAGCGACAGGAGGACCGCGGTGAAAAGCGGAAGGTAGAGAAGGAGACGGGGTCGTCTAAAAAGGGGAAGTTCTCTAACTCACCTACAAAGTTCCACTCAAGTAAGGGAGTTAAGCATTGTACTAAATGTGGGAAAGACCACATGGGTGATTGTTCGGTACGACCCTTATCTTGCTACAAGTGTGGGAAGCAAGGTCATCTTGCAAATCAATGCTCGAGCCCGTTGAATTTATGTTATAATTGCTACAAACCGGGGCATATTCGGAGTGAATGTCCGGAACTTAAGGGGGCTGGATTTGGTGGAGGAGAAAATCGATCTTTTAAGGGGCAAGGAAGTGGGAAGAAGGTGGAGGTACCCAAACCCAAGGGTAGGGCCTTTCAAATCACTGCGGAGGAAGCAAAAGTCACACCTGATGTGGTGACAGGTACTTTCTTCATCAATACCTTGCCTGCTTACATTTTATTTGATTCGGGGGCTAGTAGATCATTTGTGTCTACGAATTTTATACACCATTCGTCTTTTGTTGTTGAGAAATTGTCGGTGCCTCTAGAAATAGAAATAGCGGATTCTAAATGTTTTCTAGTTTGTGATGTTTATCGAAAATGTAAACTAACAATCGATGGGGAGGATTTTGATATTGATTTGATACCTATGGTATTGGGGGAGTTCGATGCGGTGGTTGGGATGGATTGGCTTTCGGCTCACGGGGCCAACATTGTGTGCAAACATAAGATTATTCAATTGATGTCTCCTAGTGGACATGAGGTGTGTATTCGTGGGGAGAAACGTGGTGGCATGATCTTATGTTCTATAACCGAAGCTATGAAATATTTGAACAATGGGGGACGATCATTCCTTGCTTACGTGGTGGATTCGGAGAAAGGAGTGAAGATGATTGAAGACATTCCTATTGTGCGTGATTTTTCGGATGTCTTTCCGGATGAACTACCGGGATTACCTCCCGAAAGGGATGTGGAGTTCCGAATTGATTTGGTGCCCGGGGCTAAACCTATTGCTAAGGCTCCATATCGTTTGGCGCCATCTGAATTGCAAGAGATGATGAGTCAATTGCAAGAACTTCTTGACATGGGTTTTATTCGTCCGAGCATCTCACCTTGGGGTGCACCGGTATTATTTGTCAAGAAGAAAGATGGGAGCTTTAGAATGTGTATAGATTATCGGGAGTTGAATAAGGTCACGGTGAAGAATAGGTATCCATTACCTAGGATTGATGACCTCTTTGACCAATTACAAGGTGCTTCATGGTTTTCTAAGATCGACCTTCGATCGGGATACCATCAGTTGAAGGTTAGAGAGGAAGACATTCCAAAGACGGCTTTTCGTACGAGGTATGGGCATTATGAGTTTCTTGTGATGTCCTTTGGGTTAACTAACGCACCGGCGGCGTTCATGGACTTGATGAATCGGGTGTGTCGTCCAATGTTAGATAGGTCAGTCATTGTGTTTATCGATGACATACTTATCTATTCCAAGAATGAAGCTGATCACGCATGCCATTTGCGTGAAGTTCTTGAAACACTTCGTAAGGAGAAATTGTATGCCAAATTTTCAAAATGTGACTTTTGGTTACGTGAAGTCCAATTTTTGGGACATGTGGTCAATGCCGATGGCATACATGTCGATCCTTCAAAAATTCAGGCGGTTATGAAATGGAGTCCACCCAAGACTCCAACTGAGGTTAGAAGTTTTCTTGGTTTAGCCGGTTATTACAGGAGGTTTATTCAAGACTTTGCCAAGATTGCTTCATCTTTGACAAAGCTTACAAAGAAGGATACTAAGTTTGTATGGGGTGACGAACAAGAAAAGGCGTTTCAGGAGTTGAAGACAAGACTAACACAAGCACCGGTGTTAACTTTACCGATGGACCCGATGATCTTGTGGTCTATTCCGATGCTTCATATGTTGGTCTTGGTTGTGTTCTGATGCAAAGAGGGAAAGTTATTGCTTATGCTTCACGTCAGTTGAAGGTTCATGAGATTAACTATCCCGTTCATGATTTGGAGCTTGCGGCGGTTGTTTTTGCATTAAAGATATGGCGTCATTATCTTTATGGGGTGAAATGTACTATTTATACCGACCACAAGAGTTTAAAGTATTTCTTCACACAGAAGGAATTGAATATGAGGCAGAGACGTTGGATGGAGTTACTCAAAGACTACGACTGCGAAATTCTCTATCATCCGGGGAAAGCAAACGTAGTGGCGGATGCTTTGAGTAGAAAGGAGGAACCTTCACCTATTCGGGTAAAGGCAATGAAAATTGTGGTAACTTCGGATCTGGTGAATCAAATTAAAGCTGCTCAAACGGAAGCTTTAAAGGAGGAGAATTGGAAACGTGATAGAATTAAGGGGTTAGCTCATCAATTGGATGAGGATAGTCGGGGTTTAAAGACAAGGTGGGGTCGAGTGTGGATACCACCCACTTGTCCTTTAAAGACGGCTTTATTGGAGGAATCCCATAAATCGAGATATTCGATTCACCCGGGAGGCACGAAGATGTATCGTGACTTGCGGGTTAACTATTGGTGGCCGGGAATGAAACGAGATATTGTTAAGTATGTTGAAAAATGCTTGACTTGTGCTCAAGTTAAGGCGGAGCATCAAAAACCGTATGGCAAATTGCAACCTTTGGAGATTCCGATGTGGAAGTGGGAGCATATTACGATGGACCTAATCACGAAGCTTCCTAAGACTAGGAACGGTTATGATACGATATGGGTCATCGTAGATCGGTTATCAAAGAGTGCTCACTTTATACCGATCAAGGAGACATATTCTTCCAAGAAAATGGCTGAAATTTATGTTAAGGAGGTGGTGTCTCGACATGGAGTACCGGTTACTATTGTGTCTGATCGTGACACCCGGTTCACTTCTCATTTTTGGAAGAATTTTCAGGAGGAATTGGGTACGAGACTATTGTTGAGCACAGCGTATCACCCTCAAACGGATGGTCAGAGTGAAAGGACTATTCAAACGCTTGAGGACATGTTACGTGCGTGTATCATTGATTTTGGGGGAAGTTGGGATGATTACTTACCTTTGGCGGAGTTTTCTTACAATAACAGTTATCATTCCAGTCTTGGAATGCCTCCTTTTGAGGTTTTGTATGGGAGAAAATGTAGAACTCCCGTGTGTTGGGGAGAAGTGGGACCAAGGGAACTCGCCAGCAAAAAGGTAGTAAAGGTGACAAACGAACGAATCGATCAGATACGAGCTCATTTAAAGGCGGCACAAGACCGTCAGAAATCGTATGCGGATAAACGGAGGAGGCCGATCGAATTCCAAGTGGGAGACTTTGTGTTGTTAAAGGTTTCTCCTTGGAAGGGTGTGATTCGTTTTCGAAAGCGGGGGAAACTTAGTCCACGGTTTATTGGACCATTCAAGATTATAGCTCGGATTGGCGAGGTTGCCTATCGCTTAGAGCTACCGGAGGAGTTGAGTGGGATTCACAATACATTCCACGTCTCTTATTTGCGAAAGTGCTTGGCGGATGAATCGGCTTATGTGCCAATGGAAGATTTGGTGATTGATGATAAACTCAATTATATTGAGAAACCGGTGGCTATCTTGGATAGAAAAGTCAAGCAACTTCGGAATAAGACGATTAACCAAGTAATGGTGCAATGGAAGAACAGACGGGGTTCGGATGCTACGTGGGAGTCCGAGGATGAAATGCGGAAATTTTATCCTTTTCTTTTTGAGGTGTAATGAGGTTTCGGGGACGAAACCTTTGTAAGGAGGGGAGAATTTGTAACATCCCATTTTGGTGAAATATTATAAATTAAACATAATTGGTGTATGATTGTGTTTATTTAATTAATGGGTGTTTTGTATGATTTAATTATCTTAAATATTATTTGGTGGGTGATTTAAATAAGTTTTTGTTAAATATATTGTAGTGGGAGTTAACTAACTTAATTAAGTTGGATATGAGTTAGTTAGTTTAACATGTAAATTGAGGGGTTAGAAGTGTCAATAGATGAAAGTTAAATAACAAGGGGTTTTAAATGTTGACTTGGTCAACATTTCACACTTTTATGTGTGTGTGTGTGTTGGAGACGTGAAAGAGAAGGAAGACAAGGAGAAAAATCAAGAACTTCAAGATTTGATCAAATTGGAGGTTGGATGTTGATCTAATCTTGAATGCAAGTTGAAATTGGAGTTCTCCTTGCATCAAACAACATCTAGGTAAGATTTTTGGGTGTTTTTGATGGGATTTTCGTGGGTCTCCATAGGGGGTGTGGGTTTGATGGGTAAAACTCTCAAATTTGGTGTTTTGAGGGTGTAAATGTTGTTAATGATGTTGATAATCATATAGGAACAACTTTTAAGTGTTTTCTTTCATGATTTACATGTTATGAAAATGGGGGAATTGGGGTTTTCATGGAGTTGATGAACATGGTGTGTAAAGTAGTGTTTAAAGGTGGGGATTTGATGATATTCACTATATTGTTGTAGTTTGTGGTGAAATTGTTGAGATTGATCATTTTTTAAACATAATAATGGAGTTACATAGGTGTCTTAATGATGAATGATCATTAGCACATGAACTTGTGCATACAAGGTGTTTGATGAAATGCCAAGTAGGGTATTTAACTTAAAATTTGGTTTAAAACCAATGGTGATGTGAATTATGTGGGTTTATAACATCAACAATGGTGAATTGATATGGTTAAGGGTCAATTGGAAACAAATTAGATTGAAAATGTTGACATTGGGGTGAAAGGGGTGTATGTTGACTAATTGTGGTCAAACTTTATATTAAACCTATTAGTTGTGATAATAGGAATTGATAGTGAAGGTGTGGGTGAAACCAAACGACCCGGGAAGGAATTGGTTATAGAGGATAGCGCGTTGGAACAAGGTAAGTCACCTAAATCTTCTACTTATTATGTGTAAAGGTGTGTACATGTATGAATGTTGTTGAAGATTTGACTTTATGGGGATAGGTGAACTAGTACTTGTTGTTAGACAATAGTAAGCAATAGGTGATATATGTTGCTTGATTATTGTAAACATGGTGTTTCAATACTAGTTCATGATTGATTTGGTGTTAATTTGTATGTGTGTTGAAGGATTTGAATTATCTCACAAGGTGTGTGAATTGTAATTGAAGTCAACTCAAATTGGTGTTTTGATTCACAAGTGGTGTGATCATGACATTGAATTATTCACATGGTGTGTGAATGTTCTTTGTTGGGTGTAATCAAGTTTGTAAAACACAAGTGGTGTGGTTTACTTATCTTGAGAAATCTTGTGGAATAAGATTTCAAAGGAGTTTTGGGTGCAAACGACCCGTTAGTAAATCGTTTGATATTATGACTATGATGGTTATAATTTGGTGAATTAAGGTGTTTAATATGATTATATGGTGTTATATAATGTTTATGGGGGTATTGGAACGGTCGTATTTGAGCGAAAGGGTTAAGATGGCTTAAAACAGCAAAAATGATGTGCAGGTGGTGCCCGGCGTATGATACGCCTGGGGGGGGCGTATCATACGCCTCCTTCAGCTTCAACTCTTGATTTTGTCTGTGATACGCCCCAGATACGCCTAAACCATACGCCCCGAGTAAAATTTGACCAAAATTGACTTTTTGGGTCATGTAAGCTCGTGTGGTCGGGCATGGTGATCTTACTTAGTTCTAATGAACTAATGGTGACTTAATTATGGTGTTTCAGGTGAACGGAAGGGTTGAACGGGGTCGTGATCGGTTTGCCTCGCAAGGATCCGGATCAAACACGTTTTGGTGGTTTTTCTTTGTTGGTGTTAAACAAAGGTTTTTGGTGATAACTCAAATGTAATTTTTGTTATTGAATGTTTAACTAACATCAATTATTTTGTAAAGTCGTGTGTAAATGAGGTGTTTATGGTGTTAATTACATTTGTGAGTTTGAAAAATCTGGGACCTAAACTTTGATGTCGTTTTAAAACACGTGTCATACGTGTGGGAGTTATGGGGCTTACAACAGGCAAGTGTACCTATCGTATGTAGCAGAGCAAAGCAAGTCCGGATATCGAACCCACAGACTTCTACAGACTGTACTAACCAGACTCTGGGACTTATCTATACAAAATTTGTACTTAAATAAAATAATATTAAGGAGGGGGTTTTCTAACAAAACTAAGAATAACTTAAATGAAGACTAAAGAGAAGACACCCAAAATGAACGAAGATAGAAACGAAGATCAGACGAAGACAGAACACTACCTAGGCATGAATCCTACACATGTTCAACAAAGAATCTATCGGTAATGGAAAAAATGTGATACCGGGATCTTAAAGTACTAAACTCAAAGGAAACATAGAGCACCCTCGACCCTTCTCAAGGATTGTCAACTAAGAGTCCTAGAAGCCGTTAAACCACCGGCTAAATGGATTTCCCTCACAGGTCATCCAATTATACTCAAAATGTATCCGCTAGACAATCTACCTCACGGCACGATAATCTCAAAACACCTAAGAAGTAACTGTTGAACAATCTACCTCACAGCGCGAAAGTCACAGTTTTCTTAAATGCTAGGGATGACTTGGGTTTTCCTATTGGATTCGGTAAACAAAGATATATGATGAACTAGAAAGATCTTCTCACAAAGATTCTAAACTAGCAAATCTAACACCCTAGACAAACCGACAATCTCTCACCTCACGGCTATCAAGATTGGTTGCACATCTAATATATTCATATCAAGATAATAACTCCTATGATAAACTCGTACGTAGTAAACCATCCAATAATCAAAAACACGCAGTAATTGACCTAGCATGCACCTATTACATGAAAGACATTCACCAAGGCACACAAGGAGTAAATCATCAATCCATAAACAATCATAGACACACATAAACATCCAATAATCCAATCCAAGTTTGTTACATCATGAGTTCATCACATAAACATAATCCAAAACCAATAAAAACCAATGTTAAACATGTGCAATCATCAAAACCTAGGTAGTTCTAAAAGATTAGACAAGAAACATCATACGAATACAATCCATAATCTGCTTAAAGTGAATGAGAAACCTAGAAATCAAGAAAAAAAGAAACAAAGAAACAAAGAAAACCGAATGAAGAACACCCGAATTCCTTGATCCTAGGCCTTCAATCTTCAATCCAATGCTTTCCCAACCTTTAAATCACCTTAGAATAGCCTTTCTTCGTCCTCCTAGTCGCCTCCAGCCGTTCAAAAACGTATATCCCCCTAGGGTTTTCGACTTTTTGGCTTAAAACTGATTTTCTGCGATTTTAAGTCTGTGGCGTAGCGCGACAGATACCTCTAAATCTGTCGCGTAGCACGAGAGATTTAAGAGGGTATTTTGGTCTTTTCCACCTCTAGCGTAGCGCGACAGGGTTTGTTGTGGTTGTCGCGTAGCACGAGAGAATCCAGAATCCAGTTTTCTTCTTTTCTTGTTTCCGGGTCCGTCCTTACCCAACCGTGAGCTCGTTTCTTTGTACTTTATCACCGAATATACGTGTTTATTACCTGCAAGCATCAAATTACAGAAATGTGAAGCACCAGCTTAAATCGACTCTAAAACTGAATAAAACAGTACTGAAACTTAACAAAAACAAATAGAAAAACAGATGTGTTTTACAACACATCACAATAAATATAAGAAAATGTTATACTAAACAGCGGTTCTTATTAGTCTATTTTTTTAACGACAAATTAGTTTATCTATACGATTATATATTATTATAAAATATTTAAGAAAGCAGGACTGTATTTTAATATTAATTTATAATAGTTTAAGGGAATACATTAAATTTCTACAAATTTGAATGATGGCACTAAAAACAAAATAAAATAATAATGAAAATAAATAAATACCATAAACGATTTTTTTTTAACTTTCAAATTTATATGATATTTCATTAATTAGTTGAATGATCTATCAGAGAGAAATTCAAATAAAAATAGATTTTTGTCTAAGATAAGTAAGTACTAATATAAGTTTAACATGTGTCATAATAATTTAATTAGGCCTAAATCTTATTTTTTATCATAGATTTTTATTTTTTTGTACTATATTCTTTTTTGTTCTGTATGTTTCTTGTACTGTATTTTTGTTTTTTTGTACTGTATTTTTATTTTTTGTACTATATTTTTATTTTTTTTATATTGGATTTTTATTTTTTGTATTGGATTTCTATTTTTTTGTACTAAATTTTTATTTTTTAGTAGATTTTTGATTTTTTGAACTACATTTTTTTGCACTAGATTTTTTTACAAGATTTTTATTTTTATATTTTTTTGCATGTCGCATTTCAAACTCCTATTAATCATTGATTTTCTTAGGCAAAAATATTTTTCTAGTGAATACTATGTGTCATAATTTTAGCACACATAATTTGTTTTTTTTTTTCATTTTTAATATTACTTTAAACAAATTTTTGAATCATCGTTTATTTTTTATTTTTTGTAAACTATCAGTACACAGATTTTTTTAAACTATAAACAACTCCGACTAATCATATTAAATCGATATGCTAAATCGATATGTTACAAATATTTAAAGATTTGAGACCATATATATATTTTTATTAATTTAGAAACCAAAAATAAAATATTAACGAAACACGCTTTCTTTTACAATTTACTCTTAATATAATTTATTAGAGTGCACGTTCACGTAGGTAGAAACTTGGTGCTAGGAATTAACCCAAATAAATACAATTTATTGGACTTAACTATCTCAATAAAGGCACATCGATTTTAATAGGCACAAACCATAATTCTAATCGGATGGTCGGTTGGGACATTTACTTAGAAAATAAGAATTAACAATTATAAAATATTATTTAAAAATTAATAATTATTATATATAATTATTTAAAAACTTATTCATAGGACTCTACTGAGTATACATATATAGACAACCAATAGTGAAAGGCACTCGACAACTAAAGAGGTCCATATAGTGTAACACGAACTATTAACACTTTATTTGGTAAAACTAACCGCAATCTTATTCGCTTGACTTTTTAGATTAAAAATTGCATGATATTTAATATGTTGTTGAAAATAATTTAAGTTATATTTTATTCATAATTATATATATACACACACGTACAAATAAATTAATTATGAGTTATGAGATTAAATTATGATTTGATACAGCATTTTTATGCTAAACGTGATCACATTACTTAATCGGGTCAAACGTGTGATCCATTTTCAAGACCCTAAACCTATTTTATACAATTACTTATACTTTACATATTTCGGACAACAATTTTTATTTGGACTAAACATGTAGACGAGTGCATGAGTCACACTTAACGAATATTTTGACTTATCCATTACTTTTCAGTAACCAAATAAACACATTTTTGAAGGCGGTTATTTTATTATTATTATTTTTATATTTATTTTTATTTTATTATTATTTTGATGCCGGTAGAACCTAAGCCCGTCAAAAGCAACATTGTGCTTATTGGATTTCACCTGGGCAAGCCACAATTAAAACACCACAACCTCAAAAAAAAAAAAAAAAAAAAAAAAAAAAAAAAAAAAAAAAAAAAAATAATAATAATAATAATAATAATGATAATAATAATAAAATAGTTGTTGTTTCAATCAGATTTGAAATTCAGATGATGTGGTTGGGTATTTTCTTTGAACTTGAAATCTTCCCCAAATCATCATCTAATACGACTTATAACATCTTCTGTCGATTTTAGAAGCGAATTTAGATATCGGAGTGCCGGTCTCTACCTAAAGCTTCTTTTTTTACAAATTCAAACGATTGATGTTTTTATCATATCAAACTTTGTTTTATATTTGGAGTAACTATATTTTAGTCTTGGTTTGTGTATGTGGTCCCTTGCGTGTTGTTTTATAGCTTTCATTATTTTATAGATGGATGTACACATGATTAGACCATGGGTATGCCCTTGGTCCAACCACTCCACATATGCGTCACGTAGGCGCCACGTATGTATCCACCACAACCACCCACTCTACCAAAAGTGGTGGAAATGCCCCTTAGTCCAACCACTCTACGTCATCTTTTTTTTTTTAAATTAAATAAGTAAATATAATTAATCATAAATTAAAAAATTACATAAAATTATAAATAAACATTACAAATTAACAAAAAAAAAGCTAATTATCTCTATATTTATTTCGAATTTTTTCCTTCTCCCGCCCGGCAATTTCACGGTCGACCTCGGTTAAGTGGTCGGTGTTGGTGAATAGAAGTAGTAACTCTACCAACCGTTGACGTTCCCGTTTTAATTCGTGAAAGTCACCTATTCGTTGATATAAGTTTTCCATTCCTTGGTTATAATCCGAGTCCGTTTGAGAGGAAGAGCCACGTCTCGCCCTTGCTCGGTAGGCCTTTGCACGATCTCTCCCAATCGAACGGGTCAAATCATCTATCTCGTCGTCTTCTTATTCTTTATCGAGCTCGTTTAGATTTATTTGAACTCGAGCATCCGACGAGCCGGGGCTATCGGTAGACGATGCTTTAGATCGTTTTGATGCCGAGGGTTGAACAGTCGGGATTCTAACCCAGTTAGGACATTTCCTCATAATCTCCCAACTCCGTTTAAGCGTGAAAGCGGTGTTAAACTCTTGCTAGAGATCATATCGTTTGTACGATACTCCCCACGACCCATGGCTTGGAAAAAATGGCTTCGGACTTTACTCCAGAAGTCCAGTCCTTTTTGGTTACGACCTATAAACAATATATAAAAAAAATATTAACAATTTTAAACAAATAAATTAACAATATTTAAAATAATAAAAAGAAAGTAATTACCAACAATTGGGTCTTCCAACACATCGACCCAAGCTTTTGAAAGTGCAAACTCCTCCTCCGGTGTCCATTTTTCGGACGGGTTGGAGCTACCACAACGGGTTCGGTATCCCCAACTTGTTTTTTTTTGTGTTTACGCCTTTGTGTTGGTTGCGTGCTTGGACCGGCATCAGTAGAGGGTTTGAGTCTCGGGTACAACTTCATCCTGAGATAGTTGAACAAACTCGTGCGTTTGTTGACTCGAACCATATTCAACGAAGGTGTAAAACCCTTGTTGTGGACTCGATTCAAAATATGGCCGATAACAATTTGAATCAAAAAAAGAATTCATTGGAGAACGGTTGAAGAACCAATTCGGAGGTGGGGTGTTCGGGTTTCGGTTAGGTGGGGTGCTTGGGTTGTAGTATTGGTTTGGTGTTTGGTTGGGATCCATGGAAAGTCTTTTTTGGTTAAAAAAGTAGAAGTAATTTGAAATTTTGAGTGGGAGTTTTTCTGTGTTGAATGTGGTTTATATAGGTAAAATTTTTGTTTTTGTTTTTTTTTAGGTTGGCAACGGTCAAAAGCAAGCAACGGTCAAATTTTTGGAGCTGGCAACGGTCTAGAAGAGGAAAAGAGGCGTGGCTGTGGCCACGCCCAAGGGGGCCGGTGTTCCACGCCTTCCCACGCCCGTTCACGCCCCCACCGTCCGAGCACACCCTATCGTCTTATAAATAGTAAAGTGATTTATAGTAAATTATTCATAAATTCTAATCCCAATTGAACTTAGGTTTGTAACTTCTTTGCAGTTGTGATATTTAAATTTGATGTTTATTGTTTTAAGTAATTGTTTTATAGAATCTTATAACAATGTAGATGTCTTCGTAAATAAGATAATTTAAGATGCATTAGATATTTTAGTACATGTTCATCAACTTAATTTCACACATTGATTATTTTCTTAAAGTTTAACTTTTTTAATTTGCTTTTTAAATGTGGAAAGATACAAAGTGTTGCTGCAAAAACATATATCGTCAATTTACTCAAAAACATGATGCCACATTTTTTAACATGTTTGGTATTCGTTAAATAGATTGTTTGTTGTTTAGATTTATATATAGATTAATAGATTTTAGTATATATTTTTTAGATATATTCGAATAAAGAATTGTATTTTGATCAGTTAATAGGGTAAAATTTTGATTTAATGCATATATATGGTAACTTTACACATTTTAGTTTTAATAGGGTAACCTTTTGTGATTTAATGCATATATATATGGTAACTTTACACATTTTAGTTATTTTATGTGATTTTTGGTGGATTAGAGTATTAGACTCGTCGGATCAAGCGTTTTAACAAATTGTGTCATTTTTGTGAATTCAAAAAGTTAATTGAGAGAAGGTTTATATATGTAATATGTTGAACCAAATTATAGTGAATTCTGGATTTTAGTATTCACAGCAGGTAATTGGATTTTTAGGAATTTGAATTTGTGCCAAATTCTAAAAATAAAAAAATAATGATAATGATAATGATAATAGTATCATCTTGTCTAAAGATATCTAGCAGGCGAAAATAATTAGAGCATGTAATTGGATTTTTGGGATATAAATTTGGGGGTTGGATCCAATAATAATGTTTTGTCCAAAAAAGTATTAATCAATAATAGTTTGATATGTGACGGGCGAAAATAATTAAAGCTGGTAATGACACATGTTAAGAAAACTAAATTAACCGCGTCTAAAAAAAGCATCTTTCTAGTCGGGACATATGGATGCACAAATATACGTATACACAAATGGATACATGAGGACCATTATTGTTTTTAAATTATAACTACCGTTAAAGTAAATTATCGAGATAATTTATGTGGTTTGCTAGTATTTTACTTTTGGTTTCTAAGTTTCATAGATTACTCGTATAGTCCCAAATTTTAAACATATAACACATACATCCTTAGAAGAAGTAATTTGATCAAACATGTGAGAATAACTTATGACCTAAAGACTATATGAGTCACTAAAGTTTAAAATTTATGAGAGTATGTATATCTAATTTGTGACACTTATGAACTAAAATTAAAATACTAACAAATCACATGAACAATGACTGCAATTAAATCTTACCATTATAAAACTAGTGAGGGAGATTGGAACTTAAACTTTCATAACTTACATATCATTCAATAAGGCACAAACTACTAATAACTAACCTTTCGTGACACTAGAATTATATATATTTAATTAAAATATTTTATTCAGTTTTTCTAGTGCATAACTTGATTGAATGCATATTTATTTATACAAATAAACTATGTTAAAATCATGTGTGTTACACGGATGGAAAAAATATCATTTAAAGCAGCAGAAAGTATTGTGACATAAAAGCATGCACATTGCATAGTTTAAATAAACTCATATTCTATATAGCTAAATAAAATATAACATAATCTCACACATACAGTTGTCAAAATATGTTTAAAAAAATTAAATGTGATAATTACAAATTATGTTTTAATGTTTTTCAACCACGTGTTAACATTTTTATGTAATCTAATTGATCAATGTTAATTTAATGAAAGTATATTTATTCTTTTAAATATTATTTTTAACACACATTAATTAACTTAAATTAAAATTTATGTAAATACATATAAAAAAAGTAAGAACTTAAAATTAATTTTTTTTAAATTATTTATTTTTTATTTCAATATAGTATATTTTCATAATTTAAATCATCAAATCAAATTAAATGTTTAAAAATAGAAAAAACAATCATAAAAACAATTTATATAACTATTGTTTCATTTTTAGATACTTTAAGATATATAAATTGAATTTGATGATGTTTAAAGAAATAAATAAAAGTTGTTAAATAAAAAGATAAGTTCATTAAAAAGATTCTTAATTAATTTCATTTTAAAATCATTTAGTTTATAATATATTAATTATTATACATATTATAAACTGTTATCCTTAAGCATTAACTAAATAATAAATGTAAATAATTAAATAAGAGAGAGAAGCAAAAAATTAAAAAGTAAGTGGTCTAAAATGGTAAAAAGTGTCTTGTGTCTCGAATCATTTGATAGATAACTAGGTTAGTAACTCTTGTATTACACGAGATAAATAAGAATATATATTATTAATTAATAGTTGTCAATAAAAATTTAAAACATATAAAAAAATTATAATAAAAATTTAACTATATAAGATGATTTTTTTATATAAATTACGATTAAATATAATTTCATAGATTAAATAATAAAATAATTATATTGTTTTTTTAAACACTAATTTTTTCGAAGTTTGTTTCTTTAAATATTTTGTTTTGAAAACTATTTTTAAAATTTCTATTTTTTATAACAATCTCTTTTTAAAAAGTATGTTTTTTAATATAAATATATTTTTAATGTATTAAAAAAAGTCTTGTTTTTAATTTAAAAATGTGTGAAAAGTATATTTAATATTATCATTTAATATATGATATATTTAATAGGAGAGAGAGCCTGGGAAAAATATCAAAGTGATGTAAAAATACGTTAAGTGTACCAAGAAAATATTTATTTATTATTAAGTAAGATAAGATACATTGTGAGAAAGATATATAATATGAAAGGTGAAAAGGCGATCTTACTTGTGTTGTTTAATTAGAATGTTTATTTTATGCGTTTGATGAGTGAACTATTTATGTTCCTTATAATAATTAATTATTATTTCTCAGTGGTAAGCTAGGACCCAAATCTCGTAAGAGATGAGGTTCAAACCTAACTTGAAGCATTTTCTTAGATATCTAGATGAAAAGTTGAATTTATGCTTTAATCTCGGGTTCGATCCTAATGGGTGCGAGAGCTTACCTAGTTCACGGGTTTCCCGCACAAACAGGGGTGTGTAACTTACCTCGAGATTCAAAAGAAATTATTATTATGTATTATAAATCGTATATTTTATGTATTATAATTCGTTTTCATTATTTTGATAAAATAATTTATTGTTTAATTTGGTTTTATTGCCACACACGCGGTTTTAAAGTGAGCTGGCGTGCATTTCTTGCAAGCGACTCGCAAATTACGACTTGTGTGGTGATATGAGATATGAAGATTAATGAATACAAATATATAAGATTACACGTTACAATTAGTAATTTTAAAATGCTTAGTTTATGATAGGAAATTGTAGCTATTAAACTTATAAAACACGCAAACTTATGGACTTATCATTGATTGGTTTATATACAAAAATATACTTAGAACTTCGTATTCGTGTGATGTAACAAGAAGTAAAATACTTATGTTGGTGATTTTTTCTTCTAAATTGCTCAAATTAATTTTTGGTTCACAAAGGCAATCCTTTTAGTTTACTTTTAATATTCAAACTAAAATAATTATTAGGCTAAAAACATCAATTTAAAATCTCAAATGTTTCAAAAGGATTAAAAAATAGTTTATTTAGTTTAAGATAAATTTTCTCTTACAGTCATTGTATTCCACTTCATTTCTTAAAAACATAGATGTGAGAAAAACTAAAAAGTTTAAAAAGAATCCTTAAGTTTAGCTTTAAAATATTGTGTATTGTGATCTAAAAGTTTTATTTAAGTAAAACTCTTAAATTTTAATAAAATTACTTTTATATTCTTTTAATATATATTATAATATAGTGTAAATAAATAACGTTTGTAAAAAAATATCTAGAAATATTGTTTTTAATGAGTGTTGCACAAGATGAAACAATCTACTTGCGGGTTTATATCATTAAAGGGATAGGAATGGTTGTTTAAAAGGCTTGCGGCTCAAAGCTTACATGGAATTAGAGATGGGTATTTCGGGTTTTTTTGGAAACCGGAACCAGTTTCATGGGGTGACCGGTATACTAGAACCGGTTCTTAATTTTGAAATTTGAAACCGGTAAAACCTGTCCTGGTAGGTTCGGGTCCAGAACCGGATCTACTAACCGGTTTCAACCGGCTATTGTTTAAAAAAATATTTTTTTAAATACAAAAAAAATATGCATACATAAATACCAAAAAAACTTAATAACATAAATAAATACAAAAAATAATAATATTCAAAAAAATACATTATTATTTATAAAAGTTTTACGATAAATTACATAACTAAAATAAAAATATCATAAATAAATACTAAAAAATAACATAGATGCATTTAGTTTTATTATAATTATTTCAAAAACAAAAGAAATAAAAATATACAAAAAACAAAGTCGGTGGAAATCCTATTGTGTTTGCCTTTGCATACGATTATAAGTATGAGCTTCTTGAGCAAGTTCTTCGTCAGATATGTCAGGGGATAATAAGAACGTATCGGAAAACAAAGAGAGTAAAGCTATCGGAAATATGTAGCGAGGGTGTTTTTGGCTTATCATGTTCGTTTTCAAGTTTGGTAGTAAACTAAATCAAAGCACAACCATTTATACTAAGTTTAGGACCAAAAAACATTAAAAAAAAAATCGGCTAGAATTTGGTCCAAACGGCTAGATCTCAAAAGATGGGTTCAATCGGGTGGAACACGCTTTTTTAGACTGGGTGGGAACTGGTTTTCGGGTGGGAACCGATGGAAACTTAAACATAGAACCGGTTAGGAACCACCGATTGTAAACGGGTAGGGACCGGTTCTTGTCAGCACCGGGTCCGTACCGGTTCCAGTTCCAGGTTGTACCTTCGCATTCGATTCCGAACCTGATTTTTTGCCCATCTCCACTTGGAATAAGTTTAGTTACAAATGAGTCAAACCTGAGACCACACAAGCTCAACTTATTGGCTTTTTAGCTTCAAGCCCAAGCCCTAGCCCAATCTGACCTGACTCGTCTCATTAACAACCTTGCCTGGAAAACCATTAGCATTAGGGGTAATCAGAAAAACTAAAAATCATGTCTATAATGATTATAAAGATTAAAACATGGATAAAAACAATCATATGACGTTATCACTGCTCTTCTCTCATTATTGACCTTATTTTTCATGTTAGGAGTGTGAAACTGTTAGTTGATATAACCTGTAATTATTATTATTTTAAAATAATGAACAAAAATTACTGAGTAAAATCAAATTAAATATAATACAAGAAATAAACTGTACAAAAACCTAAAGGGCTAAAGGGTCAAAGCAATATTTTATAAAGTTGAGTGGTGAGTTTGAAAAGTTTTTAAAGTTATCTAAGTTAGAGATTACATTACCATGAACTTATATCACCCATAATTATTATAATTTTTTTTTAAGTTAACAGACACAAACTATTAAGAAATTTATATTATATATATTATAGAGGATATAAACTATAATTTTTCTATCTTAAGAGGGTCAAAGTTACAAAAAACAAAACGTGTGAAGCTACAACGATATGGTTATATATATCAAAACATGAATAAAAAAAAGTTATATAACGATACTCATATTGTTTAGTCAGTGTCAATATCATTTTTCATAGTAATATCTAGTTGCCATCATATCCCATTATTATTATTATTATTATTATTATTATTATTATTATTATTATTATTATTATTATTATCATATTTTAATTTGATGAACACAAATTTTTGAGGTAAAAATAAAATTGTATATAGTATAGGGGATAAACTTTATATTCTAGGGATAGAGTTATAGTAAAAATGCTTAAATTGGTGAGAAGTGTGAGAATGATTGTGGGCCATTAGATATATAATTTAATGGTTGAGATCATAGTTATATTAAAAAGTTAGTGGAAGGGTATTTTAGTCATAGACACTTTTAATGACTTTTTATCATATTCCCTCCATTTTTTTAAACGGCCGTAACTTTTATATACGATATTATTTTTTTTAAAAAAACTACACCAAAAAAACGAGCATTTTTTATCTTTAAAACGAGTATAGTATTGTTATATAAAAAATTAAAAAAATATATGTTTTCCTTCATCTTTTATATATGTAATGCGTCATTGTGTCTTTTTGTTATTGTGTATTTTTGCTTGTGATTGTTTTTTTGTTCATCGTTGTGTCATATCTGAACGTAAAACACAACTATGGGTATATTACACAATGACCTGAACGTAAGACACAATGATTGTATATTACACAATGTTTTGAAGATAAAATACAATGATTGTTGTCTAAACATAGTGTCATACCATATTTGTTGTCATCTGTGATGCACGTATTACACAATGGTTAGGTTAGGTCAAAGTTTTTAGAAACAGTATTTATAAACACAACTGTGTTTTGGGTCATTGTGTCTAAACATAGTGTCATTGTGTCATATATGTTGTCACCTGTGATGTACGTATAACACAATGGTTAAGTTAGGTCAGGTCAAAATTTTTAGAAACAATGGTTATAGACATCATTGTGTTTTGGGTCATTGTGTCTAAACATAGTGTCATTGTGTTATATATGTTGTCATCTATGATACACGTATAACACAATGGTTAGGTTATGTCAAAATTTTTAGAAACAATGGTTATAGACATCACTGTGTGTCACACCTCGAGCTGGCGGGCTGGATCGACTTTCCCGTCGGGCGGAAAGTTCTCGGGGCGCGATCTCGTTTGATAATCGAATTGATCAGATTGTTTGCATAGCACATGATATATAAATGAGAAATGCTAACATGACAATGATATAGAATTACAAAGTTAAATTACAATGTATCGTTCATAATTTAACCAAGTAAATCTATCCAAAAGAATCAATGTGTTTATATCTTGTAACTGTACAAGATCTACAAAAGATGATTCATTTTTTGTCATTCCAAAAGTATGTTCATCACAAAATGTAGCTAGGTCTTCTAAAAGTCCACTAGCTATGTTCTTGACATCTGATGACTAAACCTGTTCGTCACATGAGAAAACATGCATTTAAACAAAGTCAACACTAGGTTGGTGAGTTCAAAAGTTTGATAATTGAAAACCTTGATTTGTTCACATACACAATCACAATGTCATACATGTTACTTGTAAGTTGTTTGATTCACCCGTTCACACAATGGCCTCTCCATACTTATATTTACAAGTAGTATCTTATCCTATTAGTTATGCTTATATATAGGACATATGTAGGGGAACAAGCCCCAGCCAACATCCCACCACATAACTAATAGAACTCCACACTACTTGCAATACAACTATAAATACCCATTTCATCCTACATGTTCATTTCGTCTGATATTTACCCGTTGTGTCATATGTAGAATAATATGTCGAGAGGGGTTTAGTTATCAAACCGAAGTATTGATACACCCTCATTGTATTAAGGAAGTTAGATTAATTTAATCTGATCCTTGTTATTATTCTATAACTTGTGGGGTTAACTGTTAATCACTTTTAATAATAAGAGTGTTAGTTAACCATTTGATTCTTGTTCTCAACTTGAAGTGCATAGAGCCTAAAAGGAATCCATTGCAATCCTCACGTAATCAGAATACACTGCATCCGATTTACCTCTACCACTTTGTGTTTCCGTAGGCCTCATCGAAACCGTTACTAGTAATATGACATGAGAGAAATTAAATTCCTCAGTCTACTAGTCAACAAGAAACTATGGATTAATTACAATTTCACTGCAGATTAATATCACCATGTGTCGCTTTCCAGACCCTGACTGTTCGTCGCCCTGTCACCGGTCATACGTTACCGGCCAATGATGAGTACGATCAACATACTAGCCCTACAAGCTAGAGGTTTGTCAAACCTATGGTACCACTATGCTATCGTCGGTTTAGTCACGTCAAACTAACTGGTCAGCAATTTGTGAAAGGGACTTACAATGATCAACTTGAATACATGGCACATGATTGAAACGATATAATGCAGACAGTTCAATAGTAATCAATTGTATTGTGTTCACCAATGTTATTGTTTGTTCTCAATGTTGTATGTTCTCGTTGTTGTTAACAAAGTTAAATAAGAACTTGTCTTATTACATTATGTTAATTATTGTGTGAATGATGTTGTTATCATGAAGGTACATTATCATGATTATCATTCCTTGTTGTTCCATATAGTCACCCTGTTGTCACTAAGATGTGGTAAGAACTAGTCTTACTACACTTAGTCGACTCAGGTGGTGGATGATACTTGTTTCATGTTATCTTGTAATATGTGCCGAGTTGTAAGATAGGTGTTATAAGCACTTGTCTTATTACACTTAGTTAACTCTGGTGTTGAATGATATTATGAAGATATATTATCTTCATATCATTCATGTGTTTCGTTGTTGTTGTCATCATGTTCACCTGTGATTATCTCAATGTTTGTTCTTGTAAGAATAACCAAGTGTTGTAAAATATAATCTTACAACTATGTTATTCTATTGTGTTGATGAGTTATGAAGTTATACTATCATATTCATCTTAGTTATCACTGTCATATCATGATCATACAAGCATGCATACAATGATAAATGATAATAAGCCAAACAATATTATCTAATCAAAGTATAAGCAATATGTTAAACTAAAACTTTTAAATACATAAAAGTTAAGCATGTTTCTTAGCCCCGAGAGTTTAAAATCAGTTAAGATTAGAAAAAGGGGCGTATGAACTCACCTTGTAATTGTTGGGGTTGACTTAGCTTAAACGAGAATGCACGCGCTCTTTATTGTATTTGTTGTTGTATTCACGATCATGTATTGATTTCACGTTGTTTGCAACTTGTAAGTAAGAATTGTAGAGATTCGTGTGTGTGTATGTGTTAGCCGTAAAGTTGGTTAACACTTGCGAGTCTCGGTCATCATTCGGCCCTTGTTCGATTTTCATAGACTTCCTAATACTTAATCTCATTAAGTTGAGTTTAGTATGTGGTTGTAATTTATGAGTTATGACTTGACCTTTATTACCTTTGTTTGCCTTTAACCTATTCTTGAAAATTCAAAACCATGTCATGATATGTCAATCCTTGCATTAATAGGATCTTTGTAATTTAACCCAAGTCATAAATATGGCTTAGGTTTATAATTTAAGGTTTGCCTTGTTGTCTTGTTCAAACTTGAATTGTATAATTACCCAATATTTATAGCCTTAATGTGTTAGGTTATATCATTAACAATGTGGGCCGAATAATACATGGGCCGTAGGAGATGGTGGGCTGTTTTTAACCACCATGGGCCAAATAACTGAGCATGGGCCGAGTAAATCACATGGGTCTAATGGTTGGGCCTGAAACAGCCCCATGGGCCAAGGCTGATTGTTTATATGCTCCAATAAATTGTGGGCTGATTATATGGGCCAAATGACTGAAGATGGCCGAATGACATCCGAAGGAGATCTGAGACGAATGAGGTTGGGCGAATGGTGATGCTACTATGCCGAATGAGTCTGCCCCAAACCCTTGGCCGAATGAATGCTCCCGATCGAATGGCAAGGTGGGCGAGAGTATGGCTGCCGAGAGAATGGAGGTTGCTGAGAGAATGAAGGTGGCGAATGAGAGGTTTGCTTCGGCATCCAACTCCTTCGGTCGCCCCTTGGCTCATGCGGCCTATTCATGCGCCCCAGCCCCATTCGGCCCTGGTCTTTCGGCCAGGCTACAGGCCGGCGCCCAGTTGGCTCCTTTGGGCCTCGGTCATGGAGGTCACGGCGACTGTAGGTGGTTATGTTGTTCAAAGGCTAGTTTGTAAGGGTGTATGGTGCACAAGGACAGGTCTTAACCGGTTTCCCTCAAATGGTTCGAACCAAGGGTTTTAAAACCCTAGAAATCGTCACTTTCAAGCTCGATTACCTCGATTTTCAGTGGATTAGACACTAGATCAGCTGTACTTTTAGGTAGAGGAGGTCGAGATCTTCGTTTAGGCTCAAGAATCACTCAATTTCATCAAGAAATGAGTGAGTTGTGAAGCTTTGAAGTTCAAAGTTTGTAGAGAGAGAGAGGAACCGGATTTTGGGTTTTTAGAGAGAGAAAGGAGAGGGAAAATGAAGAAGATGAGCTCATTCAAGGTATTTATAACTCGAGTGAGTTCGGGTTCGTTTTTGTTGCTCGGTTCGCGTCTTTGTTGCGTTTCCGGAACGTAACTCGTGTATTTTCCGTAATAAAATAAAAAGATTCATTTTTAATGTTTGGAAAGTGGTTATTCCTAGTAAATCTTCTAAGTTTGTTTTTATTAAATTATTTTATCGAAACCGATTATTTTAAACGTTTCGTCAGATCGCGTCGCCTTCGTGCGTATTCGTTCGAATCGTCACCCAAATGAACACGACGATAGTTTTGCTTTCTGACTTTTGTTTTCTACTTTTCAGTCATTATTTCAGAACTTCAAACTCACAGATATGTTTGTGTGAATCGTCACCCACGCAGACATCCCGTCAGTTCGTTATTCTGAAACAACACTGCACTTGTGTTTTGAATTGTGTTTCCTCACTGACGGACTCAACTAAACTTCCTGTTTTCACATTGTTTTCATACTGAGTTATCGGCCATCTGATTCCTGTCATCTATGGATATCAGATCGCAACCGACGTGTTCTTGATGTTTACTTGTACACTGCTGTTTCTCTTGATTCGTTGTATTAACTGTACTTAGGTTTTCACCTAAATACAAACAACTGTTGTTTATCGTGAGTTGTTGTACTTACATTATTAAAGTTTTCACTTAAATACGTACAACTGTTTCTTGTTTTCTGAGTTCTGTTATCACAAACACTGTTCATACATTGTATTTACACACAGTAAATAGTGAAAGTACACGTACCGTACGGACTTGCCGGACGATCAGGTACTGGATGTCGCACTGTGTTTTGGGTCATTGTGTCTAAACATAGTGTCTATTGTGTCATATATGTTGTCATCTGTGATACACGTATTGCACAATGGTTATCAGTAAAACTCATAAAAACACAATATACAATAATACACAATATTGAACATAACACAATAGACACAATAATGATACGTAATACACAACAATCATGTTTGTTGTGAATAATTTATTAGTCGTTATAATCAATAGACACAAAAATCATGCATTATACATAAATTGTAAACAAATAACATATATATAATGCAACCAACAATAACATGCATAAAAACACAATGAAATAAAGTAATTAAGTATGTTTCTAACTATAAAGCATATGTTAACAATCATTAGTTAAACAAAGTTTTGTAAATAAAAATGTTGTGATGGTTGTAATCAAATAATTTATTATTCTTCCATTTATGTTGTTCTTACTTTAAATTTCATTTGAATAATCAAGTATCATAAAACTAATAAAATTTCTTCCTAAAATACCCTCTCTTGAAAATTAATCACATGTTTAATCCAATGGCCAATATTGTTTCTCAGCAATTTCACTAATCTTACCCTTTTTACTTGATCATAATCCTATATTTTAGATTCCTAAATGAGTCAAATATATATTTTACAAAGTTGAGGTTTGAATTTAAAATGTTTCTAAAAATTAGGGTTATGTTACCATGAGTCGATATAACCATGATTGTTATTATTGTTATTGTTATTTTTATTTGAATTAGCGAAAAAAACTATCGAGAAAAAGAAGATTATATATTTTTTAAAGGATAACTTTTAGAAACTTAAGATGATCAAGGTGACATCATACAAGGTTAAAGTTAAAAGGTTTAAAAATCAGGGATTGACTTTGTAAGTGTCAACCAACACTTGCAAACGAGTTTATATGTAATATTAACGGTTCTAGAAAAATGAAATCATAAAAATTTTCAAAGACCTTAATAATTTATTATTTAACCAATTTATTAACAACATGGATTGATAGTTGCCATTTTACTATTTGATAGCGTTCTTCCTTTGATCATGTTTTCCATTTATATACATAAAAACACAAACATTGTCATCAACGTTGAGACTGATCTTAATCCTATGATCAACTTGAAACGAAAACACATGCGTATTCACCAGTTACATTAGTTATCAGGTGGTTTCTGGCGGTTTAACTGATGCTCCTCCCCAAATTCACGGGACCAATCTTTGTATTGAGTTAGAGACGATATGAGGGGGCTAAAAATGGCTGACTTAGGTAGACTATCACCGAAATGTTGCACTAAACCAATCTTTTAGGTCATTATTTGAGTTGACTCAAAGATCTAAAATTGGATTCAAATTTGATTAAAGTATCTAAATTTCAGATATTTGAATTGGGTCCTTATCCTAATTAAATTCTGAATTTTGTTTGTGAATTGAATTTAAATTAATTTCATGACTATAGAGCTATATATATAATAAACTTAAGTTCACTATGTATGTCACCATTTGAGAATTTTTTATGCTTACTTAATCAATAAGTTATGATGAACTTTTCATAACATGGATACCTAGTCATCACCTTATTATTATTTTTTTAAAGGGCAAGATGGGATACCTATGATTCATTTACGATGAAATTCTGTCATGATTCCGAATGTTAAAACGAAGATATAAAAACACTTCTTAATGTCTACTACTTTGACATGATGTAACATATAGGCCCGTCTACCACCAATATTGTCCGCTTTGCCCACTAGTAGCTCACGGTTTTGCCTTCGGTTGCCCGGGTGAAAACTTCCCAGGGAGGTCACCCATCCCTGGATTGCTGTAACCCGAGCACGCTTAACTGTGAGCTCCGAGTGGGCAAGACGAACAATATTTGTGGTAGACGGGGATGTATGTTACATCCCTGGATTGCTGTAACCCGAGCACGCTTAACTGTGAGCTCCGAGTGGGCAAGACGAACAATATTTGTGGTAGACGGGGATGTATGTTACATAATGGTATCAGAGACACTCATGTTTTACACGGGATGGTGGGGCAAACTTCATCGAGGACGATGAGTCCCTAAGGTGGGTATACGTAACATCCTAGGCAAATCCCACATCGGCCGTGAACATGAGAGGTTCCTGTCTCATAAGTAACGATCCGCCTTTCATATCATCAACGCGTTTTCGCCTTAACGGGTTGTGGAGCACATGAAAACTCCACAGTTAAGCGTGCTTGGGCTACAGCAATCCAGGGTTGGGTGACCTCCCTGGGAAGTTTTCACCCGGGCAACCGAAGGGAAAACCGTGAGTTCCGAGTGGGTAAAATGGACAACATTGGTGCCTTGGTGGTAGACGGGACCGGATGTTACACATGAAACCATAAAACGTATTCCATCATGAAAGCGAAGTTTAAAAGATTGTTTGTGAAAACATTTGTAAACCCAAATCTAGCATTTAAAAGTTTAGTTTGTTAAAAATTACAACTACAAGTGTGTAATAAGGGGTTTGAAAATTTACTTACGTTAAAAATTGTTTCACTTAAATAGTAAAATATATAATTAAAGAAGAACAAAAAAAAAAGTGATTGCTATGCTGCCTTTTATGGATGCGAGTACTTTTTAGAAAGGAAGACATATTTAAAAAAAATTTTGAAAAAACCACCGTAAGAATGATTCGAAGCTGGTTGCTGAAAATCTAAGAGAAACACACCAATAAAACAAAACCATGATCATACTAAGTTTTACTTTAATACAGATTTAATGATTTAATTGTTGTGTTTGTTGACATATCTTTTAACTCTTTTTCATGCTATATTCGATAAATCAAGGTGACTTCTTATTATAATAAATAGAGTAAAAATCGATACCGTCCATGTGATTAATTCGTTAGTATTTAACTCTTGGTCCCTAAATTTCATAAAAAACTCGTATGGTCTCAAACTTTAGACAATTGTAACACGTATAGTCCTTTTATCACCAAACTATTTTCACATACTTGACCAAATTACCCTTATATAAGGACTATATGTGTTACAAATGTTTAAAATTTTGGATCATAATAGTAATTTATAAACCTAAAAACCAAAAGTGAAATACTAAAAAACACATGAACCATATCTGTAAGTTACTCTAATAAATAATTAATATGAATGTAATGTGTTGCAAAATTTATTTTTTATTAAATTAAATAATTAAATATTTAAGATATATTTTCTTGTACTAACAATTTATTAAATCATAATATAACAAGATTTTTCCACTTATCCTAAAACATAATTTTATAATTCTTTATTATTTGTTATTTTTAATTCTTAAACTATGTTATTTCTTATGTTATAATATTCAACATACAAAGTTTTATATACATTGTTAGTTTACAACGTGATAAATTTATTTAAAAATACATAAGTGCTAACCTAATCATTATAATATATGTATATACAAATCTTTAGTTTGTGACATCAAAAGCTTTTTGTTGGTTAGTTAGAATATATTAATAAATAAGTTACTCATTTAGACCCAAATTGATTTTTCTTAAAACTTATCATGACTCGTATCCATCTAACTCTTACATGTTCTGACTCATACCCGTCTATTTTGTAAGGCATATCTATTAGCTATGTATTCTTGTAGTGGTTTCTAGAACTGTTTTGTATATATTTACCATGGTACGTGTATAATATTTATTTATGTAATTACTCCACCTATTGATGGATACACATTTAATATTTACATAATATCTAACACTTTAAATTAAAAAGACAAACCAATTAGCCCAACAACAACAAACACTACCTTATAATAATCGGATCAACAAACACTATTACAACATGTTTTAAGGGAAAAAAAATGAATTTGATTTTACACGTATATATGTATATGCAAATGCTTACAATAGATCTTATCTTAAATAATCACATAATTAACGAAAGTATTAATATGTGTCTTTCTTCATTCATGTTCTTCTCTTAAACATTAACAAGTTGTTCTACATTCATTGGGGTTGTAACTTGTGATGATCCGCTATATAAATTTTGAGCAAAAATGCTAGCAGTGTATTCAGTCGGATGGTAAAGATCCCAAAAAAGATGGTTTTTTCGGTTGGAGCAGTAGGTTGAAACCGGGATGCAAGGGATGTCAGCTTTTAGGTTGCCAAGACCGCAACAAGCGGATTTTATCTCCGTAATTCCTAAAACAAACCGATACTGTTAGACCATGTCACTCGATCATGTGTAGCGAAGATCAAATAAAAACAAGTTTTTGTCGAAAATATGAAAAAATAATTGAGTACCATAAGTCTCCGGATGGTGGATAAGACCATTCATAACATCGTAGGTATCAAAATAAGAGTAGTGCAAGGCCAATGATTCTGACTTCAGTTCATTTAGCAAAGCCTTCAGTTTATCGTTGTACTTAGTAGACCAATAATTTGCTTCCACCTTGCACTCGCCAGTGGTGTTCTGTTTTCTTTGCGCCGGACAACAACCAATCACTCCAACTCCAGCCACTGCAAATTTGCGTCCTCCCAACTCATACAATCTCTATCATACGTCAAACCAAATCAATAGTGTGTGTGTATGAACATACGTACGATGATATGAAAGATCGATAATGCGATTTTCTTTCTAAATACTTTAAAGAAGTTAAGAAGTAAGTTACCTTCAAAAGTCCTTTGAGTGTAGATGCCATGAGATCAACATATTGTTGTGGGGTATATTGCTTAGATACTTTAGAGTCTTTGTTGAAGTAGCCGAAGAGGTCATTGCTTCCAATGACAACTAGAAATAGAGACTTGGATAAGTGGGCCTGGGCTCCATCTGAGCCCAATTGTTGAACCAGTTGATCATGAACTAGAGAGTAGTAGCCCACTTGCTTTGTTAATGGAATTGACTGTCTCTGAAAATAATAAATTAAAAAGTTTTAGATTCCTTATCAAAAGCGGGGATAGCTCAGTTGGGAGAGCGTCAGACTGAAGATCTGAAGGTCACGTGTTCGATCCACGTTCACCGCAATTTTTTGATTTTGTTTTGTTTATTTCATCATACATACGTCATTATTATTATTATTATTATTATTATTATTATTATTATTTGCTTTGTTTTGTTATATAATCATACGCGATGAAATATTAAATTAATAAAATAGTTTATATCTTTGATATTAGTGGTCTGGGCTTTTCTGGAGTTCACCATAAAATGTCTCATAGTGCTTTTTTCTTTTTTTCTTTCTTTTTCAGCTTTTTTGTTTGCTTAATTTGTTTAAAAAAAATGGTGCACATGTACAATGAACCAAAGGAAACCATAAATTATGTTATAAAAATATTTTTTATACGTTTACATACAAATAATATATATATATATATAGGGATTGAATCCTATGAAAACCCAATCTTAGAAAGAAGACCCTCATTAAAAATGATTTTGTTTATTCAAAACCCAAATTTTTATTCAAGTTTAATTTGAAACATATATTTATTTTAAAAATTGCAAATCAATGGCTCACATAGAGTTTAAAGGTTTTCTCTTTAAAATTGAGTTTTTATAGAATTCAGTCTACATACATACATACATACATACATACATACATACATACATACATACATACATACATACATATATATTGTACGGCTTGATATGACACAACACCCAAGACGATATTTCAACCGTCCCTTCAGATTTAACGTTCTGGTGTGTACGCTCTAGCCCAGCCCAGCCCAGTAAACCCCCAATCTTGCCTCAGCAAATATTTTTCGGTCCAGGTTCAAACCCAATACATTTTATATAAAAGTTAAGGGGCTGCTAAGATTATAAATTCTTTTGTTACATACAAATTTATACGATTCAAAATATATCATACTAAAATGTTTAACAGAATTGTACGGTTTAATTTTCTATGAATATTTTTATGACCTATACACATCACCTTGCGAAAAAAAATTTAATTTTATTTTTTTTTTTCTCTTGGTGCTCTACTTTGCTACTTTCTCATTCGTATAGCCGGCTCATAATGCCTCATTTTTTAGGGGCTTCAAATTTCAAGTTTTTGATATGTATTCATATGTAAAAGAGTTAAAGTACATGAAAGGTCCTTGTGGTTTAGCCATATTTCACAAAAGGTCCCAACCTTTGAAAAAGTACAAAAAAGGTCCCTATTTTTACAAAAAAGGTCCATATTTCAACAAAAAATGTCCATACTTTAACAAAAAAGGTACCTAGAGTGGGACCTTTAAGGACATTTTTTGTTAAAGTAGGGACCTTTTTTGTTATCCGTGTCCAGAGTATTAGACCTTTCTTGTAGTTTCTCAAAGGTTGGGACCTTTTGTGAAATATGGCTAAATCACAGGGACCTTTTATGTACTTAACTCTATATAAAAATATTTTTAAACTAAACATCTTTATATGTAAAAAAAACATGGTTTTTGTTATAATAATATTGTTTTATTCTTAATTTTATCCAAATTATCATCAATTTATTATTATTATTATTATTATTATTATTATTATTATTTTGCATTTATATGGGCTTATTTTTGACTTACATAAGGTACTTAAAATCTAGTAAACAATCTTGCTCATACGGGTCACGAATTTGATTTCATTTCTTGCGTTTTTTGTTTTGATTTTTTTTTTTTAAATTTCTTACAGTATCCAGCTTTAAGTTTACGATTTAGGTTATTAGAGTTCTATATTTATTATGAAAAGAATACATATAATCCTCATGTTAAAAATTAGATTTATTAAACATCCAGCAAGTGAATATAGTTATGTTGGACATCAAACGTTTTATATGAACATATAAATAAACATATAAATCACACAAAAGAAATCTTTTTATGAATGAATTATCGAATTCTATAATTTTATAAAGAATAAAAATAGGTAATCTTACATATAGTTCATCGGTTCCGTTGAAGATTCCTGCACCTCCGGATGCAAAATTAACTCCGGTGACCGTCGCATTGGTGCTGCTCAACTTCTTCGATTTTGACACCAACGACAAATACGGTGGTGCCAAAGGTAGTCCGACCTTCTCCGCTGCAAAATCAGATCAATCAATCAATCATAGTCATAAAATCTCACTCGGTACAACTTAAATTTCGAGTAAAAATTGAATATCTAATGCATAATTAGATGCAATTTTGTCTTTTAGTATTTCAAAATTTTCAACATAACCATAACGAATCAATTCCGTGTCAAATTCATGTAAATAACCGACACTTATGTACAAGAAAGACGTTGTGTTCATAAGTAATAATCTGTCTCAAATACAAACAACGCGTATTAGGCATATTGGTTGTGGGTAAGAGGATAACTTCACTATTATATATGCTCGGTGACAAGATTCTAAGAATGAAGGATCTCACTAAAAGATGTTTACTCGGTCAAAAAAACAGAGTTTTAAAATCTTAGCAGGCAAAACGGACAATTGCGACAACCAAAAACAAGACTCTAACATTTTAATAAAGAAAACATATAATATTAATTGCATTATAGACAGGATAGAAAAATTAAAATAGAAGTCAATTTTCAAAAAAAATAAACGCAATTGAAAACGCCTTCAAAACTATTTAAAAATAAAGAAAACAAAACAATAACATCTGATATATGATATATGATAGAAAACATTTTGATGACTCGAGTCAAGCGTTAAAAGATCCCTTTATAGTAAACAAGGGCATACTGAAAAGGATTTGTAATTAAAATACAAAACATTTTTTTTTCGTACTAATTACATGTAGTATGCATAAAATTATCATGCAAAAAAGAATTATTTATTTGTGGACGAAAATATCACACGTATAAATTATATTTAATAGATCACATCTTTGCATGATAATTAAAGGTTAACATGATTCGGTTTGGTGTAGTTACGGTCATTTTCGTAAATAAAATTGATAAATCGGTTAATTATATATCCATATATCCATAACTATAGCTAATTGATCAGTTAAACTTTAATCATTTAGTCATCGGTCATTGTTCAGTTTCGGTTAAATGAAGTTAATAATGAAATTGATGAAAAGTTAACAAAAAAACTTGTAAATAAGCTTGAGAATCACATATATATTAATGATGAAAAACTAAGTGAAACTTATAAGATTTTGAAGTGACTGATAATCAAAGAACAGAAATTAAAAAAAAAAATTACATGAACCTTGCTCACCTCTTAATATGTTTTTAGTCCCACGTGTGAACTATCAAATTTTCATCCATTAAAAAGCTATAACCTATCTTTTATAGTTTACTTGACTTGCATTATAACTTAAAAAAAAAGAACACACCCAAAGAAATATTAAAAAAAACAAATATGCTATAATCGCGCGGTTCGATTCGGCTAAAGTCAATTAATGACTTAACCATAACCACAACCAAATTAGCCGGTTAATAATTTAGCGTAACCATAACTGTCTGTTAAAGTTGATTTCGGTTAAAATCGGTTATGATTTGGGACGGTTATCAGTTATTTTCCGGTTATTTTATACTATGTTCATCCCTAATGGTAAATTCAAACAAGTATTAATTCTTCTTGTGTGATAATTTCACGCAAACTTCGTACGGTTAGCATTCGTGTATCTATGGTATCCTTTAACGTACCTAGAAAATCTGCCGCATTTTTACCGTTACTGAACCGGCCGGTGGCTTTTCCGGTAGGAAAATCGACACCGTTGTGAATAAAATCAGCTTTGGCTAGAGACAGAGCCAGGTAGTTGTTGTTTCCAACGTCTACCAACGAGTCACCGAACACATAAACACCTGGAACCGATTCACTCAAACCACCAGAACCCAAAAGGAGAAGACACATGATGAAGATGAGTGACGAAGCTCCATTAATGGCAGTTGCCATGGCTTGTGTGTGTGTTTGGTGTGTGTTTTGATGGGTGATTCATGATCTCAAGTTGTGGAGATGATGGGGTTTATAAACCGGTGAAATGATGCCAAAATAGGAGTGTGAACGACCGGAAAAAAAATAATCCAACTTATGATTCTGATTTTGAGTTGTATGAAAATTAGCGTGTGAATAAATATAAATTCTAACATAATGGTCCATGTGGTTTTTTGTTTTTCGCTTTTTTTTTTTAATTAAAAAATCATAATATTTAATCGATTTTGTTGTTTCTACCGATATTATATGCATCGTATAGGCTTATACGAGACATACAGCTTCCTCTGATTATCACAGATTCGACAGTGATTGGTCTCGTATATACATGTATAAAACTTATACGTCTTATATAGGTCTATACAATGCATGTAGAAGTCTAATTAGTAACACTGAAAAATTCTTACAAATAATGATTGCTCCTTATACGTCTTATATAAACATATACAAGACGTATAACATGTGTTGAACGTGTGAGAACGACTTAAACCTATTTAAAAGCATATCAGTATATTAGATGATTTTAATTATGTATGTTAGACCATCCTTAAGACCCACCCTACTGAAATCCTACCCCATTGAAATTTTCTGTCAGGTCATCACTCTACTGAAAATCTTAAAACCCCTTAATAGTCACCCCACTGAAAAACTTCCCCACTAAGCCACTATATAATTTTATTTATTATTTTTTAAAGTTATAAATTAATAAGTAAAATAAATAACAAAATAAAAACGTTAATATTAAATTAAACAAGTCACGTAAAAATAAAAATAAAAACGTTACATTACTAACTTAAATAAAAAACAAATTAACGATATTTGTCGAATATTTTCGCTCTTAATTTTCTCATAATTGACTATTATTCGTCTCCGAGTTCTTTGGGAGACACACTACCCATCACTTTGAGGTCGGCTCGGAGAAGTTTCTCCTCGTGTTTTGTTTTTTAAAATTTCGTAAACTCTTCAAGTTGATGGACGAGTTTGTTGAAATTTCTCATAAGTTTTTTTTTTTTTAATTTGACCGTTTGTCAAGGGTTAGTTCAAAAAAAAGAGAGAGAGGTGCATGAGGAGCGGGGGCCGCAGGCTGTTGAGTATTGAGGCCGTCGGGGGGGGAGAGGCAGTGTTCCCGCCTGGCCTCGCGTCACCGCCAGGTCCCGCTCACTCCACGGGATGGTATTATTGGAGTTAGAGTAACTTTTTTCTCACTCTGATTAATATATTAATATTAAATTTCTGTTGACGTGACCTATTATATTATTAAAATTTTTTCATTTGGTTGGATGATTTATGTTACTAGCCATTAGTGAATATCTAGACATAGTGAGTATTATCAGTATATTTTTTTATATCTAAGGGTCAAACGTGTGATAATTAGCTAGTTTTTTATCGTTTGATCATTTATTTATATATACTTAACAAGTTAATATTTTTAACTTTTAATCTTTTGGATGAAAACTAATGATAAAAATTAACATTTTTGTGTTATACATAAATCAGGTAAAAGTTTAAGTGTCAAAGACGTTACAGTCCAAACATTATTTTTGTTATGTGATAAAGCTCAGGAACCATAAGGCCCTAGGTTCGAAACTCATAAGAGAATTTTCTTAAATTATTGAGTTTCCTGTTAAACTGGTGATTTGATGATAGATATGATCAGATAGCGCCGCTGATTACACAATGATTCTCCAATGATCCGTCAATGATCTAAATTATTCTTCAAAAAAATGGTAAAAGATTAAGTATATACCCACTATAAAAATTGATTACTCTTATGAGTTAACATATAATAAATGGCTAGCTCAACTAAAGCTCTAAATGAACCAAATGTCTATCGAATAATTCATGAATTGCTAGCGAGAAACTCTTTACACTCTTCCTTTTAATACATAAACAACGAGCAAGAACAAATAATTCCGTTCGATTAGTTAATTAAATAAATAAATAAACATGAACAGATGTCTTGATCGCTCAATTATATTCGCGAACATTTATTCATGTATGTTTGTTCATTTATATTCGTTTATTTATTAAAGAAAGTTTTGTGTTTTTTATTTTCAATATATTACCCTAACTTTTTTATTTAATTAAGTTGAATAACTAATTTATTATTTTCCTTTGAAATCATTTATTAGGGTTTCACATCTTCCCTTTTCTCCTCTTATTAAGGGAAAAAAAAAACAAAACCAAAACCAAATGATCAATTTGATGAAGCCGACCTAAGATGTGTTTGTTAGGTTAATAGTTCGAATTTTTTTTTTTTTGCTAATTTTGTTTAATTCTTGTCTTGTCTTTGTTTGCTAATTTCAGGATGAGAATTGGCCAATCCTTTGAGAATTTGGCACCCTTTGATCTTTTGAGGCACTTCCTTAATATAATTATGGTTATGTTGTTATTTTGAGTAATTAGTTCTAAATACTTGATGTAGGAGATGGGTTCACGTTTTTATTATAAAAAATAATAAAATATACAAAATAACGATACACTCGTTATTCGTAAGAAATAATTTAGTACATTACCGGTTACAAGACTAAAATAAAAGAATATAAATTACTAATTTATATACGAAATATGTTTTGATGCATGTCTTCGTTGGGTACTCCAAATAGCGAGTCTTCAATCAAGCATCTTGACGAGCCGGTCACAAAAACTTCAATACGCTTATGTCTTCCACCTATTCTTCATTGACATAGAATAAACATGTTGATGATTGTGGTTGAGGCACGTATTCAATACGCTTTCCTTAAAACAGATTTCGCGCATCTTCTCAAGATGAACGCGTCTGTCTCTCAGGGTACAACAACCGAAACAGTTTGTGTACTGCCGGGATTAACCTAGCACCTGAAAAGAATATCTTAAACAAGCTTGAAGAGTTGAGAAAGTTGGAAATTCTTGTGAGATTGTATGTAGTATCATTTTCTTTTCAACCAAAACAAGACACCAATTGTCTTGTATTTATACAACAAGTTGGTGATTCCAAGAGTCTTGTCATAATACATATAATCAATATATGTAATTTGAAGAGTCTTGACATAATACATATAATCAATACATGTAATTTGAAGAGTCTTGATTTAATTTAGTAAGATGAAGAGTCTTGATTTTAATTCAAATTAAATTTGATAATTAATCAAATTTATCAAATTTCCAACAATCCCCCACATGAATAAAAATCAACTCATACACTCAAGTATTAAGACACAATTTCAGCGGTTGAGTATTGCAGGAGAAGTAGGTGTTTCCTTTGAACTTTCCTTTGTGAAGTATACTTGGTCTCCTAGCGGTTAGTAGACGCGATGTCCTTGAACTAAACCCCTTTTTACGTAGACGTTATTACACTTCACACAATACTCTTCCTGGTCTAGTTAAACCCTCATTGTTGTGTCCGTTATGGTCATGGAACACTATTCTGGTTCTGCGAGAGCTCTAGGAATTATGCCCGACAATTCCATTTGAAGCGACCTCACTTCTCTCTAACATAGGTGATTTGTCCACAAATCATTAAAAGCATTTTGGTTATCATGATTTACACAGATCATGAACCATATATTATGCTTAGTCTCACACAACAATGTCACTGATTATTATAGGAATGGACTAGGACGTATTTAAACACCCTTTTACAGTTTAGGAAGATATATATTAACATATATATTAGCTTATACATCCATTGTACAACTATGCCCCCACAGTGACCACCCTAGATATAGGAATTAGTTGTCCTATTGAACCTAGATCATGGGATCTCCAATCAACAAGGTTAGGTTTCCTTCAAACATCTCTTTACAAGGGCTTTAGTCACATTCCTCAACTTAATCTCTCATATTATTGGATCCAAAATATTATCTTTGACTTCATCAAGTCAACAACGATAATTTGCAACTGAGATAAGTTGTTCTAACGTGTTCTTGACTCACAAGTCATACTAGCCCTATTTCAATTTATAAGACTATAACCAGTGATCTCAACTTGGATCTAGTTATATAACCATGTCTTTAGAATGATTTGAAACTCATTTCAAGGCGTTTCCACTTTTACCGATTGACATTTGAGTCCAATCAACTTGATTATCTCAATCGTGTACCCCACTTGGTCACGAATTTGTAATATTTATTTGGATTACTAAAATCCTTATTACAAAATCTATCATATACTTGTATTACGTGCAAGAAACCCCCACATTTGAGTCTTATTAGATAACCATTTTCCAATTATTAAAATCGTGCTGTGAAAAGTTCTCCTTTTCCACAAGAGATTGAGAAACTTCTCAAAAACTATCTCTTACAAACTCTAGAGGGTTGTTTCGTAATATTCCCCCACATTGCTTGCCTTTGATTAAGTTTGAGCAATTTCTATTTTGATGACTTTGTCATATGTGATAAAATATCAAACATATATACATCATTGTGTCACTAAGTTCATTCATACATATTACTCCATGAGTCCTCCTCATATGAACCAAAACTCATTCTCATGTCATCATATATATTGAATGTTTAAAGTTAATTTTGATCTCCGCAGAGCATCTAAATTAACATGTATTAGTCTAGCATGCTTTAGACTAAAATATTAGCATGTGAACAGAAGATGCATCATTCTGATCATTCACAGCTTCAAGAGATAACACATTATCTCCACAAACATTCATATCTTATTTTAGACAAGAATGATGAGATTTTTAAACCATTGGTTTAAGAAAAACTCATAACTATATTTAACTTCATCTATTATGTAGGATGATAACTCATTTGCCTTTAATCTCTAAGGCTTCACCATTAAATCATAAGAACTTAAACATATGTCTTAAATCAAGTCACTTTGGTGAACACACTCATCAACATATGATGAATGCTATTTGTATAAAATCACTAGACTCTTTAGATATAGTCAACAATATTGATACTCCACAATATGATATCCCATTTATCTAAACTGATTTATACATTTATATTGTTGTGTTAATGAAACCATGTATTAGGATACTCTCCCAAATTGAAGGATAAATCATCCATATAGTTTCAATAATGTTAATGGCTATAGCATAATCTACAAGACCATCTCTATTGTAAGTATCTTTAATAAATGTACAAAATTTATTAAAATTATTTACAATAATAACATATATTTATTTCATATGTTATAGTAATCAAAATACACTTATAAATTTCCATGTTGATGCTCTCAACATATATTAGACGACATCCTTCGTTCTTGTGTATTTTGTTTTAATACACTCACCATATTATATTGATATTTGATATGAGACTTACAACATATATAAGTCTATCATAACCCTCTCATTGTGTTCGTGCAAGTCACCACTTGTAATTTCCGTTTAAATATGTATCTTTATTAGACTAGAAAAATTTAAATTCTCCAAAATTTAAATATTATTTACCATATATCATTTTATTATTTCTAGATCAACTTTTTATTTAAAAATAAATAAATAAACTTAAGCCATAGTTGAACATTTATAATAAAATATAAGACACGACATATTTTAAACGGGTACAAGAATGATAGCTAAACATCAAATCGTAAAGTGTTATTTCTTCAACACTTTCAATGTCTACCAAAATCATCTCAAATGACATCGTCATTTGACATGTTTTGAAGTCCTCCTTCAATAGAAAGTCATGTTTCATTATGACATACAACAAATTAATTTCAAATTTTCATTTGTTGTATCTCATACTATGTATTTAGGATGCTCTTCTAAGTTAGTAGACACATAATCCACATAATTTCAAACACAATGAAAGCAATAGAAACATCTATATGTCATCATCACTTTATAATAAATTCCACAGAATTTAATAATATAGTTAACTATAACATATATCTCTTTCATATGTTATAGTGATTATTGTGCATAAACGCATGTGTTATCTTAAGATATTGAACACAACCAATGCACCAAAACAAATGCTTACTTGTAATAGTTTAAAAAGGCATATAGATGAATTCTAAACATCAAGTCATATAGTGTTACTATCTTGAACACTTTCGGTATCTGACATTTCAATGTTTTTTAGACCAGAAGATGCATGAATGGTCGCACCTGTCATGAGGAATCATCCTCTATATGCAATGACACGTGTCCTTTGAGATAAATCAAAAATGTCCCCAATAACATTCGCAAATCTGTTCAAAATAAAACGATTACACAAATCGTATCTAACTTTCATGTAAAATAATTAAATTGTTTACACAAAACAATTTTCTAATAATCATATTAAAATTTAGTCGATTATAAAAATCGTATCTAACGTTCACGTTAGAGAATTGAAAAATGCTTACATAAAGCAATCTTATAACATAATGCGTGACTAACACGCACATGAATAAAATGTTTACTTGAACATTTTTTTCATACTTCTATCTCGTCTTGAAAACTAACCGGTTAAAAATTAACATTTTTTTATGATAAACCAGTTTCTACTGTGCTTGTTTGAAAATAAACAAAATTTTCAAAGTTTTTATGTTTATATAACAAACCGGTTCTAACACTTCTGTTGGAAACGAAACGATTACACAAATCTTTTCTAAAGCCTCTTTCAAATTATAAAATAATTCGGTTCTACCACGCTTGTTTGAAATAAACGATTTCCCGAACCATTAGAAAGCCTTTTTTTATAAAATAAACTGGTTTTTAACACTTTGTTATAAAATAATAATAAACGATTACCAAAATCGTTATAAATCTTAGTATGTTTATACAAAATAAACTGATTCTAACATATTTGTTAGAAAAAACACGATTACCAAAATCGTTATAAAGCACATTATGTTTATACCAAATAAACTAATTCTAACATACTTGTTAGAAAATAAACGATTACCAAAATCGTTATAAAGCTTATTATGTTTATACCAAATAAACTAATTCTAACACGTTAGAAAATAAACAATTACAAAAATCGTTATAAACTTATTACTTTGCAAATAATCTTTTATAACACGCTTGTTATAAAATAAATAAAGTGTTACACAAACACTCTCGATTCTAACATGCCATTTTAAAAAACTTAAATTGTTCAAACCAATATTGTTTACCAAAAACAATCATTACATCTAACATGCTTGTTAGAAAATGTAAAGGTTTCGTAACCAGTATTATTTTTAAAAATAATAATAATAAACTTCTAACACGCACGTTAAAAAAATGTTTACAAACATTTTATATCAGTTTCAAAATCATTTTTTTTTCTTATAAGATTATTAGAAAATGAATGCTCAAAAACATATTTTGAAGCTAACCAAAAATTGCTCATGGTTAAATTTACAATCAAAACCCATGAACTCAAAAAATGAATCAAAACATGTCTTGTAACACGGTATTCGGATTAAATATTGTACTCCAATAATAAAATCCGACCAATTTGTACTAAATATTTCTCTAAAATATTTACTAGATTTTATCAAAAATCTTAATTTATATTTTAACTTTCATGAACCCAAAATCCTTATTTATAAGGTTTTTCACGGAAATCTGTTTTAAGATTGTAGGAGATGGGTTCACGTTTTTATTATAAAAAATAATAAAATATACAAAATAACGATACACTCGTTATTCGTAAGAAATAATTTAGTACATTACCGGTTACAAGACTAAAATAAAAGAATATAAATTACTAATTTATATACGAAACATGTTTTGATGCATGTCTTCGTTGGGTACTCCAAATAGCGAGTCTTCAATCAAGCATCTTGACGAGCTGGTCACAAAAACTTCAATACGCTTATGTCTTCCACCTATTCGTCATTGACATAGAATAAACATGTTGATGATTGTGGTTGAGGCACGTATTCAATACGCTTCCCTTAAAACAGATTTCGCGCATCTTCTCAAGATGAACGCGTCTGTCTCCCAGGGTACAACAACCGAAACAGTTTGTGTACTGCCGGGATTAACCTAGCACCTGAAAAGAATATCTTAAACAAGCTTGAAGAGTTGAGAAAGTTGGAAATTCTTGTGAGATTGTATGTAGTATCATTTTCTTTTCAACCAAAACAAGACACCAATTGTCTTGTATTTATACAACAAGTTGGTGATTCCAAGAGTCTTGTCATAATACATATAATCAATATATGTAATTTGAAGAGTCTTGACATAATACATATAATCAATACATGTAATTTGAAGAGTCTTGATTTAATTTAGTAAGATGAAGAGTCTTGATTTTAATTCAAATTAAATTTGATAATTAATCAAATTTATCAAATTTCCAACACTTGATTTATTTTTAGATGGGTATTTTTATGTTTGGGATTAAGTATATAATATATATTTTTTATTTTTCAAGTTATGTTGGTTTGTGTTTTTTTGGTTGTTAGTGTTCATTAGTGTCTGTTAATATTCATTAGTGTTAATTAGTATTTGGTTATTAGGGGTGTTTACGGTCTGGTTTCAAACTATGAAACCGTCAAAACCAATCAATGGTTCGATTTCTTTGCTGATTTTCTTCTCAATCATTGGGTTGGTTGGTTCAAAATTTTTGAAACCATTGTGAACTATTTGGTTTACAATATTCATTAAAATCCGGTTGTAAAAACCAGATCAGACAGTGTGTGTTTATATATATGTGTGTGTATAGGGCAATTGATAATTAGGTTTTTTCAATAAAAGTTATATATTTTGGGTTGCCCATCTCAAACCATAAAACATTTAGTTTTGGATCATTTTATTTTTAAGGAACTCATAAAGCCAAAAACAAGAAATCTTAAACTGTAAAACAAAACCAGAACCAAACCGTTGATATCAGTTCGGTTTGGTTTGATTTTAATTTTTAACAGTTCGGTTTTAATTTTCATTATTCAAAAACTATTATTAACGATTTGGTTTACAGTTTCACCTAAAAAACAAACTGTGAACACCCTTGTTGTTTATGTCCGTTTGAAGTCATTTATATTTGTATGTGTTCTTTTATGAAATTAATCAACAAAAATGAACAAAAAAATTTATTCGGTCAATATTCATGATCAATATTTAACGAAAGAATATGAATAGAAGCTCGTTTGTGTTTCTTTGAGAATATGAAGGAATGGAATACAATTTATGGGTCGAGTTGTTGTCTTTATCATTGTTCGAATCATGGGTCAGGTCGTGGGTCGGGTCATGTGTCATGGGTCGAGTCATGGTTCGGACCATCGGATGGTTCGTTGGTCGGTTATTGTATGTTTAGCTAATGGTTCGATCATGGGGCATTTCATGGATCGGGTCATGGTTTGGTTTGTGGATTTGGTCATGGTTTTGTTCATAGGTCGGGTCATTGTTTGAGTCAAGGGTCGGATAACTTTTGAGTCATGGATCATGTCATAGTTCGAGCATGGTTTGGTTAATGGCCCGGATCATGGTTTTGGTCATTGTTCATGTCATGGTTCAGGTAGTGGTTCGAATCATGGTTCGTATCATGCTTCAAGTCGTGGGTCAAGTCATGGTTCACGTCATCATGGTTTTGGTTATGGATCGGGTCATTGTTTTAAAAATGGGTAAAAAAACACCCATACTTAAAAAAATGAAAATCATCAAAAGTGAAGGAAATTCATTCCTTATGGAATGGTGCATTCCTTTACTACGTGGTAATCAAACACGTTTCTTATTCCAACATAATAACTCATTTCATTCCATTTTTCATTTATACATATCAAACGCTAGATAAGTTTAAAAATACCATTTAAGGTTTAATGTAAAAACATGTACGGAAAAAAAAAGAGGTTAATGCAGTTAACATGGTTTTATATTAAAATATAATATAATTTCCATAAGGAAATTAATTATTAGAAAAAAATCAGGAATTAGGAGTCAACTTTTGACTTTTTATTTATGAGATATATTTTTTGCGTATGTGCTGTCATTAACATTCGGAATTCGATTATTGCAGAGAGTCATATACGCATTAATCATTGTTATTCTTTTTTTTTTTTTCTGAAGAAGAAACTACACAAGATGTCAATATTTATTTATATATATTGATCTTTACGACAAGAATTCCAGCTGTCTATTAAATTCATTTGCTAGATATACGTAACTAATCGGGTGGATTTATTACCCGTTAGTTATCCAAATTATTATTAAAAAAATGATATATGTAACTCAAAACAGGAAGGATTTATACTCTAACGATATTTGTATTTGTATATAACGATGATTGGTTATTTACACAAATAACTTTTTTATTTTAACATTATTCTACTATTATTATATGCCTCCATGGTCGGCCTAAGTTTTTCAAGAGCCTAAGATAAATACAAAAATTGAAGCCATCTTCGTAAATAAAAATTATGGTTTGTAAATTCTAAAAAATATAAACATATGTTAATTTGTCTCTAACTACATAAGTTTACTCACAATTAAAGTTATCTAATGATGATCATAAATGATATAAACGAAGAATGATACAAAGTACAATACTTAGTGATGATATTTTATAACACTGTCATTCTTTGTTAATCAGCTTGATTATCCTATTTACTACTATAAAGTTTATCTAAATCTTTCACCCGTACATTAATAAAAGATTTATTCTAACATCAAGTAAAGGTGAAACAAAAACGTAGAATGTGTAATTATTTGGAAGAGAAACCTAAACAAACTTCCTCTTTTGTGAATATGACTACACCCTATAATTTTCTAAATTCAAATAAATAACCTAGACAATAATCTGAACATAACCCAAACAGTTGGGGCCCCTAGGCCCTCGCCTCTAAATGAATTAATTCAAGCAGGCACTATATGTCTCATATAGACCTATATGATGCGTATAAGTCCATCTGACACCAAATGATTTGACAATGATTAGTCTCGTATGTGCCTCGTATATGACCTATATACGAGACGTATAGGAATTCAATCATTAACAGTGAAAAATTCTGAGAAACAATAATTGTCCCCCTATACGTATCAAATAACCTCCTATAGAATAATTTAAGACGCATAGAGGATGTAGAAGGTGTAAGGTGAGTGTGAAAATAAAAGAACCCATATAATGATGTCTCTTTTAATAGATTAGTCAGAGTAAATAATATATACCATAGTGTAAAGCACTGTTGCAAAAGTCGGCCTCCAAGGCCGAGTACTCGCTCCAAGGGGTTATCTTGAGGCTGAGTATTTCCTGAGTTTTACCCGAGTACTCCCGACTAGGGCCGAGTACTCCCCGATTATTCGCTCCAAGGAGCTATTCCGACCTAGGAGCGCCTAGCAATTTTTGCAACCTTGGTGTAAAGAGTAGATAAATTATGGTTTAAAAAATGAAAAAAATAAAAAATTGTAACTAAAAAAGATTTAAAGAGATTCGAATTTAAGATTAAACACTTCATAAATTACATATCCCCATTTTTAATATTTGTCTTTGTCGTATCAATAGAAGCAATTATACTAGTATTTTAAGGGATAACCAGCATCAACACTAAAATGGGACAAATTGTCGATTACATTTTGTTATGATTGGTCACACATAAGAGCATTTATAGCCAATCTTTCATGCGTCGTAGGGGTGTTGATCGGGGCAACCCAATCGGGTTTTGAGTTAGTAGGGTTTTTTTTAAAGATATTGACTTGCAACCCAACCCAAATAACATTCGGTTCAATTGGGTTAATATTTATTTGCTATTATCTTGACACAATTTAAATTTCTGCAATAATTCATTTTCTAAACATTTAATATAATATAATAGAAAATGTGATTAACCATATCTAATTTGATTAATAGTCATAGTCATGATAAGTTAACTTAATTAAATATTTAAGTTAAAAGCTAAAGATGTTTCATATTTAACAACTAATATATATATAGAATGGTTCGAATGTTAACCCTTCCTTATTGCGATAACAGAATAACTACATCTTATTACTTTGAGGCTCACATTAAAGTAAATCTAAAGGCATAATTTTTCTTATTTTTTTATTAATGTAAGTGAGCTTTACATTAATTAAAAAAAGAAAAAACATACACCTATATTTACTTTAATGTGAGCCTCAAAGTAATAAAATGTAGTTATTCGGTTAATGCAATAAACATTGATTAATATTTGACCCTCTCCCTATATATATATAGGGGAAGGTTTTTTTGAAAACCCGCTTGAGTTGAGAAAACTTTGAAAACAATGGAAAAAACCATCCAATTTTTTTTTCATTTTTTTTACAGTTAGGTTACATCACTAGGGTCATTTTTAAAAAAAAAACACAAAAAGCGCCGAGTAGTTTTTTTTTAAATTTTTTTAAAACACCGATGTAACATATACGTAACATCGCTGTACAATGTTGAAAGAAGGAGTTACGTCAATGTCACATTTTCGTTTTATTAATTTTTTTAAAAAAATTGTGCCGGCGCGGCGCTTTTTTGATACTTTTTGATAAAAATGACCCTAATAATGTTACAAAAGTGTAAAAAAATTCCAAAAAAAACATTTGTTACATAGGGTTTTTTGAGGTTTTCTTAACTCAAGTGGGTTTCCAATTTATACATGCCCTATATATATATGGGACGGTTCAAATGCTATCGAAATGAATTCAATCGGAGTTCGTTTGAGTAGGTTTTAAAGATTTTTAAAATCTTTTTTAGCCTTCCTAAGGAAAATAGACTTTTTATTTGATCATTGCCCTATGTATATAAGGTAAGGATCAGTTGTTAACCCACCTTAATTGAGGGAACCCGATTAACTTCGACAATATCATGCCAAATCTTTGGTTTTTCGTTTTCATGATCTTTATTATACGTGTACAATACTATGTTATTTTATGTGTTTTGGCAAATTAAAAACTGTTTGGAATTTAAAGCAAGTGTAAGTTTGTGTTACATTTTAAATATTTATTTACTCTAGTAACCACTTACACTGACGTAAGAGCCAAATGGTGATAAATTTGCATAAACACATAAAATAACATTTTCTCATACATTAATAATAAAGATCATGAAAATGAAAACCAAAGATTTGGCTTGATCTTGTCAAAGTTAATCGGGTTTACTCAATTAAGGTGAGTTCTTATTTGAACTATATATATAAGGTAAGGATCGGTTGTTAACCAGCCTTAATTGAGGAAACCCCATTAACTCTGACAAGATCAAGCCAAATCTTTAGTTTTCGTTTTCACGATCTTTATTATACATGTACAAGACTATGTTATTTTATGTATTTTACCAAATTCATTACCGTTTGTGATTTAAAGCAAGTGTAAGTTTGCGTTCCACGGTAAACATTTATTTATTGTAGCGACCACTTACATTGACATAAGAACACATACAGTGATGAATTTGTATAAATACATAAAATAACATAGTCTCGTACATGTATAATAAAGATAATGAAAACGAAAAACCAAAGATTTGGTTTGATCTTGTCTAAGTTAACCGGGTTTCCTTAATTAAGGTGGATTCTTATTTGAGCTCAATCCTATATGTATGTATGTATGTATATAAGGGATGGAATTTTTCATAACTCCTTAAAAATGAACTCTCATTAACCATCATCCAATTGTTAATTTAAAAATGTAAATGTATAGGATAATGTCATGTGTCATATTCCATTTTTAATAAGCAATGATATTTAAGACATTTTGTTACCAATTAAAAAGTTATTTTAAATATGGTGTTGACAAGTGTCACCATTAATATATTTTAATAAAATTAATTTTTATATAAAGTTACCTCCTCTTTTTTTAAACATTCATAATTTTTTTATACAAATATTAATTTTTTTTAAAAAAATTGCACCATTATACACGTCTCATTTTCCTCTTTAATTCTGTTATAGTTTCGACTAGCTTATTTTTATTTTAAAAGATGTGATGTGTTTACATCATTATAAGAAGTTTAAAATACAACAAATTAATTTGGAAATTTTTCTAAAAATGATAAATTACAGTGATGTAGTTTACAGAGATATAACTTATTATTTACAGTGATGTATTATATCTTTAATTCCATTTTAATTTAAACTACTTTTTTTTTCCAAATTTCATGTTTTACATCGATGTAACAAACATAAACAAAACACAATCTTTTAATTTTTTTCTAACATCGGTAAATTACAGTCATATAATACAAAATGAAATAAAATACAATGATATAATATACGGTGATGTAACACATTATTTACAGTGATGTAATTTTATCTTTAATTCTGTTATAATTTTGATTGATTTTTTAATTTTTTCTTATATGTCCTTTATTTACATTGATGTAACGAGCTTAAAAATAATACATTATTTTGATTTTTTTAACAATGATAAATAATAATGATGTAACATAACACTATATTTTTAATTTTTTTCTAACAATGATAATTACAGTGATGTAATTTATAGTGCTGTAATTTACCATTATTAGAAAAAATTAACCGAAAAACCCGAACCGGAACCGAATTAACCAAACAACCGAACCAGAACCAAATTAACCGATAAATGAACCGGAACCGAATCAACCGAAAAAACGAACAAAAAAAAAGAAACCAAAACCGGATTTTTCAGTTTCGGTTTTTCATATTCTAAAAATCGAACCGATCTGATTTTTAATATTCATTAAAAATTAATATATATAGTTGGTGTTCGATCAATTAATTTATTAATTATCAATTGTTAAACATGTTTGTATTTTCAATATAGGGTGTGAGAGAGAATAAGAAAAAAAAACCAAAAACCGAACTGAAACCGAAAAATACGAAAACCAAATGGTTCATAATAACAAAAAACCGAATAGGATTTCGGTTTTTGCCACAAATTGAACCGAACCGAGATGAGCACACCCATAGTTATAATGATGTAAGTATGCTATATAAAAAAACTGGTCGAGACTATAACGGAATTAAAGATAAACATGAGACGAGTATAATGGTGCAACTTTTTTAAAAAATAATATAATATAAAAAAGTTATTAATGTTTAAAAAAAGATAGGGTAAACTCTATAAAAATAATTATATTTACAAGGTTTCGTCATTTACAATCACACTTACAGTTTACAAAATAAGTTTATTACACAATCCGACTTATTTAATTACAAGTGTTTGAAAGTGCAACCTCACCGCTGATCAATGTCTCCTTGCAAAAATGTTTAAGTTTGAAAGATCAGCACAAATCTGGCGAGTTCGTAATGTTCAAGTTCAACAATATGATATGATATACAAGTTTTCAAAATATTTAGTTGAATATAATCATGGGACCCGTATGTAGTTCCTTTATGACTACTCCATTCTCGTTCTATAAGATAATACCCGTCGGTAACATCTTAACGCCTCATTGTCTTAATGTCTATCACAACATTAAGAATTTCTAAAAACAGATAACAAACATTCACAGCAAGGGGAGTTGCAAACTCCTAGCAAATGGGTTGTCAGCGGATTGTACTATCATTGTTCCCCGTTCGGCCCCACATGGGTTCACTATATACAGTTCAGGAATGAGGACTTTTAAGTTCTGTGATAGAGTTCTGTTCTACGGGAAAAATCCCATGAAATCCACAAGTTCTCAACAAGTCACATGAAATCACACAGATAACAGTGATACATATCATATAGTTTTGAAAAGTTCCACAGTGATACCTCAATGTTTGTAAAACATAAAAAAGAAAAGGGGTTATACGAAACTCACCTGAAGTCTTAAGAGTAGTGAAATCACACGCAGAATAGTAATGGTAGCTAAATTATGCATTAGTTTATGTTTAAAGACATTGCCTTACAAGTCATCAAACCGATATTAGGTTTTTAATTAGTTAATTTAATGTCATATCATACAATGTATGATAATGTAGAAACCTATATTGATTCAGGTTCCTAATACACAGTTGATAACACGTTTGATTAATCAGAATAATCTCAAATAAACCAAATAGTTAATGTTGTTGATTATGGTGCTGAAACAGTTTCTAGTTGAATTTATGGCTTAGGAATGATCAATCCTTATTATTGATTACCCAAATATTATGAAACATCATAATGTGACATTGGAATAGGTTTAATAATGTCACACCCCCAAATTCCCACTCATGGTGTCAGTCCACGTGGGTGAGACGTGGCCAGAATCACAGCTCAAGGTCATATAGAACACCTCTATATGCGTTTACAAATACAATGTTCGACACACACACTTAACAAAATAGTTTGCAGCGGAAATACTTAAAGTTAGATACATGCAGCGGAAAATAGTTGTTTGAACAGCGGAATCTAAATTGTTAGACAAACATTGTTTAATACATATATCAAATGAAATTGTTTATAAAAGATAAACAGAAATGCAAGATGATCCTAATGCTCGTTCCTTAAGCGTGCATTCCTGAGTATCCATAACCCTGTCAGTTACCTGAGAATACAAGTTTAAAAAGTGTCAACACAATGGTTGGTGAGTTCACAGGTTTTGATATGTACATAATAGTAAGAAAACATGTGTCATGCTGTTTATCATAATGTTAGTACTGAGCCCTAGGCTCCAAGTGTCAGTGCGTCACTACCGAACTAGACTTGTCTGTCCTTGCCTCCACTGTGTCTCGTGCACACAGTAAGTTAGGTCAGAATTTCACGGGTTATGACACTCAGTCAATATTGTGCCCCGTGGGGTTAGTCACACCCAAACGGATCCATTCAAATCAACCACGTTGTTCGTACATTAACGGTAAGAATTTGTGAGGGCTTAATACGAGTTCGACACTTAATGTTTGTCCAATAAACCAGCATACACAAAAATGTTTGTCATAGTATAAATGTTTGACTCAATGTAACTAGTATTCTCCCCCTATTTGAAAGCGTTTGAAAAGAGGAAAGAGGGGCCGTAAACTCATGTTTGTGTAAGTGACTGTGCTAGTGTTTGTGTTAGTGCTCGTGTTTGTGCTTATCAACCCTCGGTTGTTCATGTTTGTCCGTGTCAGTCCACAATGACGGTGTTTGCTCGTATTGGTCCACATTGACCGTGTTTGACCAAAGTTGACTGTGTTTGACTAGAGTGGATCGTGTCAAGTCAACGACCCGTTGGTGAACCGTGTAACGGTTGTGAATCGTGTAGCAATCGTGTAAGTGCTCGTCGTGTGCAAAATTCGCAATTCGCGTCTATGGACAACTTACTAATTATAGTAAGTTTCCATTTATGGAAAGTTCACAAAGCATAACGATTTTTATAGTTCTAGCATGCTCGTTAGTCCTACGTGATCATGTTAACACATAGCATATTATCATACGAAATCACATAAGTCTTTTGCATCATGTTAGCACACAAAAGTTTCCTAAAATGGAAAGTTTCCATTTATAGCATACGTGATATCGGAAACCATCTAACTTAACATTTATTCATTATACTAAGACATAATAAACCATTTAGCATGCTCATATCATACAAAATATTCATAAGTCACGATTTCTAAAATTAAAGTTACTATAAATAGTAACTTTGTGGTTTTGCATGAAAATGACCATTCTAACATTTCTAAACCATTTTTATATCACAAGTCATCAAGATAATCCATCTAATACCATTTAAACATACCATCATAGCCAAAATCACCATTTAATATTCTTTGGTCCATAAAAGTTACTATATTTAGTAACTATGTCCAAATGACCAAAATCAACATCAAGACTACATTCTAAAGTTCCTAAGCATCATAATATCATTCAAATAACAAGTTTATAAACATGCATGATCATCATTTTCACCAAATCACCATTTTGTAAATAAAAAGTTTCTATTAATGGAAGTATCACAAATAAATCATTTTTGGCCATTTCAACCTTATCTAATCATGAAATCATCTTCCAATATCATCAACAAGTACATCTAAATATTAAAAATCATCCCGCATGCCATGGATCATACATGCATGTGGGTTTTTCACCATATCAAGACTAAATCATGCATTCTACATATACACAACAACATGGATCATCATAAGATGCATTCTAATCATCCTAGATCATCATAAAACACCTTAAAATCCACAAACCCAGAAACAAAATTCGTGTACATGCATCATAGGTGCTTGCATGTGAGTTTTAATTCATGCATGGGTGTGTAATGGATGTGAAAGTGGATTTTAAGCATAGAACTACCTTCTAAAGCTCTTTGAACACCAAGATGATGGTTAAACAGCCCCTAAACCGCCTGAGATTGTTGGATTCGACATAAGGTAGTGGGTGATGGTGGTCTTCAAGCTCGAACCAAGGATGGGAGGCTTCAAATCTTCAATCTTGAGCTCCAAGGTGATTGACAATGGCTTCCAAAAGAGGTGAAAGGTTGTAACAGAGGTTTGAGGGTGAAGAGGGTCAAATAGTTGCGTGTTCAGTCGAAGATTATGATGATAAACATAGATTAGGCATAATGGTCTTGGATTTATAAAGATATTGTCGACTGGGCGGCGTCGCGTACCGCGGTGGGGTTCCAAGATTCCTTCCGCGTAGCGCGACGGATTTTGGGATTCAAATCCTCCCGAATCTCGTCGCGTACCGCTATGAGGCTTCTGGAGGTCCATCGCGTATCGCGATGGGTCCACAGGGAGCCCAATAGGCCCAATTCAATGTGTTTGATCCGTTCGTTAACGTTTTCGCGTTTCCGAACTATCGTTTGGCCTTGTTTGAACTTCCAAGTTCAATGTGTGAGTGTTTCATGAGGTTTCGAGTGTTGGGTTACATGATGTGCTAAACGTTCACCAATGTTCGTGTGTTTTGACACGTGTGTGCTGTTTCTCGATAATTCCTCGAATTATCTAGTCGTGTGTCAATGTTCGTACTGTCGTGCCACGTGTACAAAATCATTTAAATAATATTTAAATAAAAGAAAATGCTGACCTGGATTTTACGGGGTGTCACAAATAACCAGGTTTAACGTACTAATCTGACTGTTATCATAATCAGATAGTTATTCCAATGATTATCTTAATGCTTGTGATTAGTTTGAAACACTTGGGTTTAACCTTGCGTTTCAAAGATTAATCAAACTAATCACATACATTGTCACAATCAAATGGTTTAAACCATTATAATCATGGTTATAGTTTCATGAAAAACGGGCATTACAACGGATCAAAACAAAGATTTACCCGTTAACATTTCAAGTTCTTCGTTTATAATCATTTCTAGCCATCATCTAGGCAATAATCAACAACCCTAACTATACCATTACGTTCAAAAACAAGATCTAATCAACCATTATCAAACTAGAAGGTTAAAACGAACTGTTACCTAATCTGGCGGATTTTCAGCTGTAGAACAGCGATCAGGACTTGCAGATAAGTTCCCTAACGCGATCTAGATGTTTAGAGACCTTTAAATCTGAGTTTAGATGATGAAAATCCGTTTTTGTTCGCCTGGAAATCAAAGAAGTTCGAGAGGGTTATAGAATTTCACATTCCTATGCAATCTGATCTTTTGATCCTATCTGCCAAGCCGACCCACGCCAGGCGCACCGCCCCGCGTTGCCGCTTGGCCCAAGGCGTAGCGCGCGAGAAGCCCCAAATCTCAGATTTTAAACTGACCTGTGCGTACCGCCTAGCAAGAGAGGCTGGGGTGAGGCGTACCGCCTGGCCCGTTTGACTTTGACATTTTTGTAATTTTCTTCGTTTTGCGATTCCGGAAAATCCGCAACTCCGTTTCCGCACGATTTTCGCCTATGTTCATCATTTCTCGCATACTATCAACATGTAATAATTACAATTGTCAAATCAACGTGGATTTCAAGCACGACCAAATGTGCTCTCGTCATTGATGACGTAATTCACAAATACAATTGTCACAGTCTCCTCATGTTAGAGAAACTTCGTCCCGAAATTTAGTGAAGACTTACATAATGACAATCGTTTATGAGAAGAAGTGTGGGTATTTTGCTTTCATTCGATCTTCACGTTCCCACGTACACTCAGGTCCACGTTTTGAGTTCCATCGAACTTTAACGATTGGTATGCGACTGCGTTTCAGTATTTTAACCTCTCAATCCATCACCTATACTGGTTTTTCACTAAACTGAAGTTTTTCGCCAATTTGAACTTCTTCGAGAGATACGATCAATGATTCACTAGTTAAGCATTTTTTCAGATTTGATACATGAAAAACATCATGAATGTTACTGATTTCAGTAGGTAACTCAAGTCTGTAGGCTACTAATCCAATTCGTTCTAAAATTTTGAATGGTCCTACAAATCTTGGTAAGAGTTTACCTCGCTTTCCAAATCTGAAATACCTTTCCAAGGTGAAACTTTCAACATTACTCGGTCACTTATTTGGAATTCTAGGGGTCTATGACGATTATCAGTGATGTCGACGGAGCTTAGCTATAAAACTAACTAAAAACCGACTATAAACTAGACACAAAGTAATAAATCTAGACTCTCTAAAACCTAAGCTACCGACAGGCAAGTGTACCTATCGTGTGTAGCAAGACAAAAGTACGTCCGGATATCGAACCCACAGACTTCTACAGACTGTACTAACTAGACTCTATGACTTATCTATACAAAATTTGTATGTAAATAAAATAATAATAAGGAGGGGGGTTTTCTAACAAAACTAAGAATAGCTTAAATAAACTAAAACAGACGAGCAAACAAAGACTAAACAAGAGAAGAAGAGAAACACTACCTAGGCTTGAATCATATACATGCCTGACAAGGTTCTCTCGGGATGGAACTAATGTGAGACCGGGATCTTATAATACTAAACTCAAAGGAAACCTAGAGCACCCTCGACCCTTCTCAAGGATAGTCAACTAAGGATCCTAAAAGTCGTTGAACCACCGGATACATGGATTTCCCTCACAGGTCATCCAACTATTTATGAAATATCCACTAGATTATCTACCTCACAGCACAATAATCTCAAAACACCTAAGAAATAACTGTAAAACACTCTACCTCACGGCGCGAAAGTCACAGTTCACTTAAATGTTAGGGATAACTTGGTTTTTCCTATTGGACTCGATAAACAAGGTTTGATAGACTAATCAGACTGATCTTCTCACGAAGCCTCTAACCTAACAAGCTAACAACCAAGACTTATCGACAACTTCTCACCTCACGGCTATTAAAGTTGGTTGCACATCTTAATCGTCTAAATCATAATAGAACACTCCTATGAATCACTCGGCCAAAGCAACTCATCCACTAATCAAAAACACACAGTAATTGATTCTAGCATGTACCTATTATGTGACAGACAATCACCAAGACACATGAGGAACATAATATCAATCATATAACAATCAAAGATACACATACACATCCAATATTCAAAACCAAATCTTTAAATCATAAATCCATCACATCAACATGTTCCAACACCGAAATAAACCAAAATCAAACATGCATAATCATCTAACCTAGATAGTTCAAAGAGTTTAGCCACTAAACATCATATGAAAACAAACCATAATCTGTCTAAAGTAAGAAAACATGAAAACAAGAGAAACAAAGTAAACCGATCACGTTACACCCTTTGGATCACTCGTCTAGGGCTTCCCGATGATCAAGATCGACTCCAATCTCGTTCTCTAGCCTCTTAGTCGCCTCCAAGGTCTTCTCTGATCGTCCCAAAAACCGAATCTCCCTTCTTCCAGCCGTTTTCCCATGTTAAACTCGAAAAACTGAATTCTTAACCCTGTCGCGCTACGCGACACTCACATGGAAAACCCTCGCGCTACGCGAAGGGTCTCGCTACCCGACAAAATAGTCGGGTCAAACCCGCAATCATTAAAAAGGGTAAAACCGACTTTTCCACCTGTCGCGCTACGCGATAGGGTTTTCTGTGTTTGTCGCGATACGCGACAAGTCTATTTTCCAGCTTTTATCTTCTTTTGTCTTCGGATTTGTTCTCGACCAACCGGGAGCTCTATTTCTTGATCTTTTGCACCAAATACACATGTTTATGACCTGCAACATCAAATTACAGAAATGTGAAGCACCAACGTAAATCGACTCTAAAAACTAAAAGAATGTACAGAAACTCAATAAGAACAGATAGAAAAACAGATGTGTTTTGCAACACATCACATCCCCACACTTATCTCTTTTTCGTCCCTGAAAAAGGCTTATGCAAAAATCTGGGATCATAGCTAGGTAAAATGGTTTCCACACAATTAAACTCATTAATTCAAAATTAAATGCTTTGGAAAAGATTGCAAGTATTGTTATCCTATTAAACCCGTACTGATTAATCTTGTCCCTAAATCATGGTTCATTAAGTTCATGTTCTGCATTTCATTTCATTTGACCCACACTTAGGAAATTTAAAATCAACTCAATCCTGGATTCTATCTTTCAATTCATCCTTACATATAAACAAACAAGAAATTTCTCAAATCAGATTTTTATAATGGAAGCAGATGAAAGCGTGAGCGTTTTTCTTTTATACATTTTTTCCATTGAATTTAACTTAGTGGTGTTTCAACCAGGCTGCAACCCGGCGTGTGACACATAAGTCTTTAATCCAACTTCTTTTTCTTTTTATTTATTTTTCTTTTTACTCAGCTTATTTGGTGAAATGGGGGCGCCATAAGACTCGAATTTATTCTCATAAAAAGAGTACTTATGTGCCAAACAAAAATCAGATTTTCAAAACTATTACTTGTTATTATGCAGAGACTCCTTTACGACTAGAAAACAGTTTCGTTAATTCCAAATTCCCAAGATGTTTCCCGTGAAAATCATGCATTTAAGTAGGATTATACCACTCCTAAGGGACAAATACAATCAGTTGAGCCTACCTACACATCCCATAACCAAAGCATAAAACACAAACCAACAAGTCAACAATGAAAGAAACCACAAAACCCAACTTTTCTATCATTTCCCATCATGCTTTTGCAACCAACTTAACTAAGGACAAGAAAGATCTAAGCTAAAACAAATAAAAATAAAAATAAATTTTAAAAAAATTTGACTCAAAACTTAAGTAAACTAGAATTCAAAAACTAACTACTTAAGACAAGACTAAACTTTCCCATCCCCACACTTAAACTTTACATTGTCCCCAATGTAGAGAATAAGGAAAACCAAAAAGAAAAACTAAAAATTAAAAACTAAAAACTGAAAATGACTTAGCTGGTTGAAGATAAAACTGTCGAATGCCAATCTTTCCACGTAGCTTCACAATCTACCACTTTTCCTCCGCAGGCTACAAACAATAACATAAAATCTACACAAAACAAAGATCAAACAAGCATCAACAAGTCCAAAGAAACATAATGATATCCATGATTAAGCCCAACCACAAACCGACCTTACCAATTAACTAAAATTAATAAAGAAAAACAAAACAAACAAAGAAAATAAAAAACTAACTAAAAATTTGAAAAACATCAATTCAATGCAACAAAAATGAATTTAGAAAGTCTCCTATGTAGTGAACATGATGTATGAAAGGGAATTGGGGGTAAAATGTGAAAACTAGGGTTTTTAAACATTTTTAAGAATTCCCGGCCCCGTCGCGTACCGCGACAGATTTTTGAATGGTCGTCGCGATACGCGACGGAAGTTTGACCCGCGTGTTGACCAAAATCTCTCGCGTAGCGCGACAGATGGCCCAGTGGGTGTCGCGTGACGCGACGGGGTCATTTTTCCAGAAAGTTTCTGCCATTTTCATGCCTTAGCCAAAATTTTCACCCCTAAAACACCAAATCATCCTAAAAACATTCTAAGGCAGAGAAAAACATACCTGGTGACTCCAATTCATCTTTATGGCATCAAATTAACTAAAAACCTGCAAAACACATTAAACACACAAAAACGAAAGCAAACAAACGAAAATGAACACACGAAAAACTAAAATCTACAAACTATACACTTGGGAATTTAACCCAAGAGCTTACTCAAACTCATCTCAACTGGGAGAATCAAGGGAAACCTCCTCCCTTGCAATTCGATCATGACCATGATCACCAACATCCCATGGCCCTTCTCCCATAACTTCATCTACACTTACCTCATCACTCATCAAATTCACACCATCCCCACACTTGGGTTTATCAACACCCTCACCAATCCTTCCTTTACTAATGGATTTAGCTACCGCAAAAGTGACCGTCTCGTCACCGACCCTTAGTGAGAGCTTCCCGTCAAAAACATCAATGACGGCCTTAGCTGTTCGAAGAAACGGACGTCCTAAAATGATCGGAACATTGGTATCCGCCTCCATATCCATAACCACAAAGTCCACGGGGAAAACAAACTTATCAACCTTCACTAGCACGTTTTCCAAGATGCCCCGAGGACACTTCACGGACCGGTCCGCTAGAGAAAGTGTCATGCGCGTTGGGACAAGGTCACCAAGTGCTAGCTTCTCATAAAGAGAATAGGGCATCAGATTGATGCTAGCACCTGAATCTGCCAACGCGTGACTACGAACATCGCTACCAAACAAACACGGGATCGTGAGAATACCCGGGTCCGTCAGTTTCTCCGGTAGTGTGTTCGTTACCACCGCAGAACAATCTCTACTCAACGGAACCTCAGTTAACTTGCCCAACCGGTCCTTACCCTTCAACAGATCTTTCAAAAACTTGGCGTATTTAGGCATACGCTGAAGGACATCAATGAGTGGGAAATTGATCTTCAATTGTCTGAAAATATCAAGGAAGTGCCCGTATTCCTTCGCATGCTTTTGATTAGTTAAGCGCGCGGGGTAAGGAACACGGGTAAGATCAATCTCCGGTGTGGGCTTACACATGACCGGTTTCTTCCCAACTACCGGTTTCTCAACTAGAGACTCACTGGTTGGTGCGGTACTTGCTGGGACTAGCCTCGTTTGCACCCTCCCAGGAGTCTCCATCTCAATCTCCTCATCCACCGGTTCCTCCTCATCTACATCAACCGGTGGAATCATTCTCTCACTCTCCTCAACCTCAACTAACACGGGTGGCATGAACACCTCTCCTCTACCTCCTCCAGAACGGGTAGTAACCGCCTTAACGTGGGCGTTTGGGTTGGTTTGGGGCTGACCCGGGAACTGGCCCTGAGGCCGTTCATCCAACCGCTTGGTGATGTCACCAACCGTTCTCTGTAAATCCAAGAACGCAGATTGCTGGTTCTTGAGGAGAACATCATGTTCATGTAGGATCTTCTGTGTAGTGGCATCCTTAGCCACTAACTGAGTTAACAATTCCTCTATCCTACCCAAACCACCACCAGCACCTGAAGTGCTACCAGAACTACCACTCGGCTGCCCCTGCCCCTGGTTTTGACCAGAATGAAAACCAGGAGGATTACCTGAAGATCTATAAGTTTGGTTTGAATGATTTCCCCAACCGGGGTTATAAGTCTGCCCAAACCTACCCTGTCCTCCTACATAATTAGCCTGCTCCTGGCTCACCAAACACTCAGAAGTGGCATGACCACCTCTGCATATCTCACACCTATCTACTCTCATCTTCAACTCCTTGACATCCCTAGCTAAAGACTCAAGAGCAGCAGCAACACTAGTGTCCACATTGACGTGGTGAACTCCTCTTGTAGAAGAAGAGGAACTAGCAATAGGAGTGGAATTCCTATTTGATGACCGCTGCTCATGCTCGGCCTGAGCGAAGCTCTCAAAAAGATCATTGCATTCAGCCACATCCCTCTTACCCATGAGGTGGCCTCCTGCAGAAGTGTCAAATCTGGCACGAGTCTCATATGTGAGCCCATTGTAGAATTTCTCTACAAGGGCCCATTCAGACAAACCATGCTGGGAGCATCGGCTAAGAAGATTTTGAAACCTTTCCCACGCAAGATAGTAAGGCTCATCAGGGGCCATTTGAAATGAATGGATCTCATCTCTTAGGCGGGCGGCCTTAGCAGGTGGGAAGTACTTTTTAAGAAAAGCATCCCGAAGGCTAACCCAAGTAGTGAAAGTGCCTGGAGGATGAGAGTCGAGCCAAGTAGCTGCTCGCCCCGACAAAGAAAAAGGAAAAAGCTGTAGAAAAATCGCATCATTAGTGGCACCTTGAAGATTAAAGGTGCCACAGATGCGTGTGAGCCTAGCAAGGTGTGCGGGTGCATCTTCATCATCACGACCGCTGAATTGAGCATTATTAATAGCAGTCATGATATATGAAGGAATCTGCCACGAATTTTCATTCGGGATCGGTGGCGGTGTAATGGGGTTGTTAAGCCCCGTGAAACCCGCAGTGGCCTGCTGATGCACTGTGCGACGCGCTGCCATTTGTGGATCAAAGGGCACGCGTGGACTAGAGTGAGTAGAAGAAGTAGAAGAAGAAGACGGTGTGTGCTCAGAAAGATCAACAGAAATAGGAGTGGAAGCACTTACCTCGCTCGTAGAACCCTCAGAAAAGTCCCGCGAACCGCTCCTTGAAGGCAATGAAAGCTCCGGTGGCGGTCCGTGTGAGCGTAGGTGGGGCATACACTACCAAATCTGCAATCAAATAAAAGCAAATCAAAAAGAAATAAAACAAAACAAAATAAAGATAAACTAAAATTGAAAAGCAAAATAAACACAATTATGCACAGATAAGAACAAGAACTAGTTGGCACAATCGACTAAGAAGTCCCCGGCAGCGGCGCCAAAAACTTGATGTCGACGGAGCTTAGCTATAAAACTAACTAAAAACCGACTATAAACTAGACACAAAGTAATAAATCTAGACTCTCTAAAACCTAAGCTACCGACAGGCAAGTGTACCTATCGTGTGTAGCAAGACAAAAGTAAGTCCGGATATCGAACCCACAGACTTCTACAGACTGTACTAACTAGACTCTATGACTTATCTATACAAAATTTGTATGTAAATAAAATAATAATAAGGAGGGGGGTTTTCTAACAAACTAAGAATAGCTTAAATAAACTAAAACAGACAAGCAAACAAAGACTAAACAAGAGAAGAAGAGAAACACTACCTAGGCTTGAATCATATACATGCCTGACAAGGTTCTCTCGGGATGGAACTAATGTGAGACCGGGATCTTATAATACTAAACTCAAAGGAAACATAGAGCACCCTCGACCCTTCTCAAGGATAGTCAACTAAGGATCCTAAAAGTCGTTGAACCACCGGATGCATGGATTTCCCTCACAGGTCATCCAACTATTTATGAAATATCCACTAGATTATCTACCTCACATCACAATAATCTCAAAACACCTAAGAAATAACTGTAAAACACTCTACCTCACGGCGCGAAAGTCACAGTTCACTTAAATGTTAGGGATAACTTGGTTTTTCCTATTGGACTCGATAAACAAGGTTTGATAGACTAATCAGACTGATCTTCTCACGAAGCCTCTAACCTAACAAGCTAACAACCAAGACTTATCGACAACTTCTCACCTCACGGCTATTAAAGTTGGTTGCACATCTTAATCGTCTAAATCATAATAGAACACTCCTATGAATCACTCGGCCAAAGCAACTCATCCACTAATCAAAAACACACAGTAATTGATTCTAGCATGTACCTATTATGTGACAGACAATCACCAAGACACATGAGGAACATAATATCAATCATATAACAATCAAAGATACACATACACATCCAATATTCAAAACCAAATCTTTAAATCATAAATCCATCACATCAACATGTTCCAACACCGAAATAAACCAAAATCAAACATGCATAATCATCTAACCTAGATAGTTCAAAGAGTTTAGCCACTAAACATCATATGAAAACAAACCATAATCTGTCTAAAGTAAGAAAACATGAAAACAAGAGAAACAAAGTAAACCGATCACGTTACACCCTTCGGATCACTCGTCTAGGGCTTCCCGATGATCAAGATCGACTCCAATCTCGTTCTCTAGCCTCTTAGTCGCCTCCAAGGTCTTCTCTGATCGTCCCAAAAACCGAATCTCCCTTCTTCCAGCCGTTTTCCCATGTTAAACTCGAAAAACTGAATTCTTAACCCTGTCGCGCTACGCGACACTCACATGGAAAACCCTCGCGCTACGCGAAGGGTCTCGCTACCCGACAAAATAGTCGGGTCAAACCCGCAATCATTAAAAAGGGTAAAACCGACTTTTCCACCTGTCGCGCTACGCGACAGGGTTTTCTGTGTTTGTCGCGATACGCGACAAGTCTATTTTCCAGCTTTTATCTTCTTTTGTCTTCGGATTTGTTCTCGACCAACCGGGAGCTCTATTTCTTGATCTTTTGCACCAAATACACATGTTTATGACCTGCAACATCAAATTACAGAAATGTGAAGCACCAACGTAAATCGACTCTAAAAACTAAAAGAATGTACAGAAACTCAATAAGAACAGATAGAAAAAGTGATGTGTTTTGCAACACATCAATCAGCATAACTCTTTTGGCGATGTTATCAGTAGTTTCTTGAATGAATTCTGGGCCTATGATTTGACTTTCACCTAACTCTGACCAACATATAGGTGATCTACACTTGCGTCCATAAAGTGACTCAAATGTAGCACATTGAATGTAGTATGGTAGCTGTTATTGTTTGAAAATTCAACAAGTGGAAGACGAATGTCCCAGCTACCTCCAAAATCAATCACACAGCTTCTGAGCATGTCTTCAAGAGTTTTATTTGTTCGTTCAGTTTGTCCATCCGTTTGTGGATGATAAGCGGTGCTTATATTGATTTGTGTGCCCAGAGCATTCTGAAGAGTTTGCCAAAATCGTGACATAAATCGACTATATCTGTCAGAAATGATAGAGATGGGTACTCCATGTCGAGATACAATTTCATTAACATAGAGTTTAGCCAGTCGATCTATGAAATAATCTTCTTGGATGGGTAAGAAATGTGCAGATTTAGTAAGGCGATCAACGATAACCCATATAAAGTCATGATTACATGATGTTTTGGGTAGTTTAGTAATGAAATCCATAGAGATCTGATCCTATTTTCGCATGGTAATCTCAGGTTGTTGCAATAACCCAGAAGGTCATTGATGTTTAGCCTTAACTTTAAGACATGTGAAGCATCGATCCACGTTTTCAGCTATGTGTTTCTTCATTTCAGGCCACCAATAAAAATCTCTAAGATCTTTATACATTTTATCTGCACCTGGATGAATCGAATACCTGGATTTGTGTACCTCATACAAGATGATTGTTCTAGAATTACCGAATAAAGGAACCCAAATTCAGCTTTTGAAATACAGTACCCCGTCAGTCTTGATTTGAAGTTGTTTGTCTAATCCTCTTAGTTCTTCAGCACGGTAGTTCGTTGCTTGTAAAGCATGTTGCTGAGCTTCTTTAATTTGAGGAACTAGACTGGTTTGAATAGTCATCCCTAACGCTTTCACACGTAGATGTTTGACTCGTTCCTTGCGAGTCAAGGCATCAGCTACGACATTCGCTTTGCCTGGGTGATAACGAATTTCACAGTCATAGTCGTTTAAAAGTTCTACCCACCGCCTTTGTCGAATGTTCATTATTTTCTGATCTAGAATGTGTTGAAGACTTTTATGATCAGTGTATACAATACACTTGGTTCTGTATAGATAATGTCTCCAAATCTTGAGTGCAAACACCACTGCACCAAGTTCTAGATCATGAGTGGTATAATTCTTCTCGTGTATTTTTAACTGTCGAGAAGCATAAGCAATTATTTCATCATTCTGCACTAAAACACACCCTAAGCCTTGACGAGAAGCATCACAGTATACTGTGAAATTATCCGTACCTTCCGGTAATGCCAAGATAGGTGCGTTACTGAGTTTAGTTTCAACAGTTGGAATGCCTCCTTCTGTTGGGAACCCCATATAAACAGTTGATTTTTCTGTGTCAATGTGGTTAATGGCAGGGCTATTTTTGAAAAGTTCTTGATAAATCGGCGATAATAACCTCCAGTCCTAAGAATTGACGTATTTCAGTTGGGGTTCGTGGTGTTTCCCATTGTTTCACAGCCTCGATCTTACTAGGATCTACTTGAATACCGCTCTCATTCACTACATGCCACAGAATTTGAACTTCTCGTAACCAAAACTCACACTTTGAGAATTTGGCATATAGTTTCTCACGTGCTAAAAGTTCTAAGATCAGTTTCAAGTGTTGAGCATGTTTCTGTTGGTTTCGAGAATAAATGAGAATGTCATCAATAAACACAATCACAAACTTATCCAAATAAGGCCTACACACTCGATTCATCAGATCCATGAAAACTGCAGGTGCATTTGTTAATCCAAACGGCATTACTAGAAATTCGTAATGTCTGTATCGAGTCCTGAAAGCAGTTTTAGGAAATTATGAATTCGTAACCGATGATATCCGGATCATAAATCGATTTTTGAAAAATTAGTAGCACTTTGTAGTTGATCAAACAGATCATCTATTCGTGGCAATAGATAACGGTTTTTGATTGTCAATTTATTGAGTTCCATGTAGTCAATACACATCCTGAATGAACCATCGTTCCTTTTCACAAAAAGAATTGGTGCTCCATAGGGTAAGAAACTAGGTATAATAAAGACTTTATCTAATAGTTCATGCAGTTGACCTGAAAGCTCTTGCATTTCTTAGGGCGCTAAACGATAAGGAGCTTTATCTACAGGTGCTGCACCTGGAATCAGGTCAATTCGAAATTCAACTTGTCTCACTCGGGGTAATCCTGATATATCCTCAGGAAAAACCTCAGGAAAATCTTTGACTACCGAAATATTTTCAATACATTTTTGTAAGGAACAGTTTCGATCATATGTGTCACCTTCTAATATACTATAATATATATTTTTTTATTTAAAGTTTACCCCCTCTTTTTTTATACATTCGTAACTTTTTTATACTATAATATTTTTTTACAAATTGCACCATTTTACTCGTCTTATTTTTCTCTTTAATTCCGATATTGTCTTGCTAGGTTTTTTTTAATTTTTTTCGGATGTTCTTATTTGCAGAGAAAGAGAGAGAGAGAGAGAGAGAGAAGTGTTCAAATAATAACCCACTATTAAAGCATTAACCCGAAATAACCCGCCAAGATGAAGCTAAATCTTGGAATTTTTTTAACATCATTGTAAGAGATCTACAACACTTTCTTCTTTTATGAGTTTGTGAAAATTCATCACCGTTTGAAACGTAACATCGTTGTAAATTTTTCACTTACAACGGTGTAACAGTTTTAGGTCTAAAACTCACAACGATGTTACGTCTCAAACGGTGATGAATTTCCGTAAACTCATAAAAGAAAAAAGTGTGATAGATGTCTTACAATCTGTGGCGGAGCTTGGTCGGGGTGGAAATTTTTGTAACCTAGAATACGTGTTAATTTTTTGAAGCGAGGGGGCGAAACCCCTATTTTTAACTAAATATAGCATTTCGGCCGAAAAATTAACACTGCGGACGGAAAAAGAGGGGAGCGGTCCCCCTTCCCGGTCTCTACAAAGTTGTGCCCCTGCTTACAATGATGTTAAAAAAAATCACAAAATTTGGCTTTATCTTGACGTGTTATTTCGGGTTAATGTTTTAAGAGTGAATTATTATTTGTTCACAATCCTATGTATATAGAGGAATGATCAATTGTTAACCATTCTTTATTGCGTTAACCGAATAACCACATCTTATTACTTTGGGGTTCACATTAAAGTAAATCAAAGTGTGTATGCATTTTCTTCTTTTTTAATTAATATAGGGCTCATTTACATTAATAAAAAAAAGGAAAAACTAAACCTTTATATTTACTTTAATGTGAGCCCCAAAGTAATAAGATGTAGTTATTCGGTTAACAAAATAAACATGGGTTAACAAAAGAACCATACCCTATATATACATGTGTGTGTGTGAGATAGAGGGAGAGATTTAATATAAAAAATGAAATCATGTTTAACCAATGGTGTTTACTTGTCCAACCGGCCCTACACGGTTCACTTGAATAGCAATTTAACTAGATTTAGTGGATATCTGAATGGTTTCATTACTAGTTTCCAGTTTGACCGGTTTTATTTGGTTTGGTGTTGAAAACACTGGCTACATATTTAGTGACAAGATACTCTTACTCGTACACTTCGATTTGTAAATTCCATAATATTTAAAAGTTAATATTTTACAAGGTAATCGATTAATGTCGTTGGTAAATGTTGATTGATTCCATAACATAATAATTAATAAATATCAAATAGGAAAAATTCCAACAATGTCTAAATTTGAATTTTTTAAATATTTTGTTCATATGATCAAATCGTACCTTAAAATTAGATTTGTTCAAAAAGCTCGAAGCTCGTTCGAAAAAAATTCGGCTCGAAAAACGAGCTGAGCCCAAGCAAGAGTTGGCTCGACTTGAATCTTAATACACACACATACATATACATACATACATTCATACATATATATATATATATATATATATATAATTAATAATGGATTTGGTTCTTTTAATAACCATTCTTAATTGTGGTAACCCAAATAACTCTCACATGATCAATCGAAATCTTTGGTTTTTTTTTCATTACCTTTATTATAGATGTACAAGATTATGCTCTTTTATGTGTATGAGCTAATTCACGAGTATACGTGAAATTGCACCAGTGTAAAGTTTAGACAAATTTTAAATGTTACTAAAAAATGTCAAAACTTTACACTAAATGCAATTTCGTGTACGCTCGTGAATTAGCTCATAGACTTAAAATAATATAGTCTTGCACTAGTGTAATAAAGGCCATGAAAAAAAACCAAAGATTTGGGTTGATGTTTGTGAGAGTTATTTGGGTTACCACAATTAAGATGTGTTAACAATGGAACCATCCCCTATATTAAATATATATGTATATAGTAGAGAAAGATTAAAAAACAGCGAGTCAGCTCGTGGCTCGGCTTGAGGCTCGAGATTTTTTACAAGCTCGAACTAGAAATTTTGGCTTCGAGCCTGCTCGACTTGAAAATTGATGAGCTTTAGCTTAATACAGGTACGGGTGTTCATCGATTCGGTTAACGGTTTGTTCGGTTCGGTTTAATCGGTTTTCAAAAATTTTCTCCCCTAACCGTTAACCGAACCGAATTCGGGAAATAGTTATCCGAACCAAATTCAACCGAATTGAATTCGGTTCGGTTTCGGTTATAACCGAGCAAACCGAATTCAACCGAACAAGCCGAATAAAACCAAATAAACCGGTTAAAAATCGAATAAACCGAACCGAATAAACTGAATTTTAACCGAATAAACCAAATTCAACTGAATAAACCGAATTCAACCTTATATTATTAATAAAATAATAAATATAATTATGAATTCGGTTTAATCGGTTAACCTAAAAAACCGAACAAACCGAATTCAAAAAAAATCTAAAACCGTTAACTGAACCGAAAACCGAATTAAGAATTCGGTTCGATTTTTTTGGGTTACGGATACAGTTCGGGTATTGGTATTAAACGGTTTTTGATTTTTCTGAATACACCTAGATACAGGCCTGGCTCGACTCGCTCGATTATAGTCATGTCCCCCTTTTTACGGACGACCCTGTATATGTACAAGTGCCCGCCTATCAAGGCCGGCCCTTAGGAGGGGCGAGGTGGGCGACCGCCCCAGGCCCGACATATTAGGGGGCCCAAAATTTTATATTTTTTATATATTATATATAAAAAAATTTGTATAAAAAATATATAAACAACCATTTAAAAGCATATGATTTAAAGGGTACAAAAAGTAATTTTTTTAAAGTATAAGAAGTTACTTTCATTTTCTTTAAACTAGAGGTGTTCATCAGTTCAGTTAATGGTTTATTCGGTATATTTTAATTGATTTTCAATTTCTTTCCCTATCTAATAACCGAACCAAATTTAAGAAGTGGTTCAGTTTGGGTTCATTTAAAAATGAACAAACCGAATAAACCGATTAAAAACCAAATAAGCCGGTTAAAAATTGAATAAACATCTGAATAAACTGATTTTAGTCGAATAAGCTGGTTAAAAACGAATAAACCGAATTCAACCTTATATATTATTAATAAGATAATAAATTTAAATCCGAATCGGTTTAATAAGTTAATCAAACAAACCGAATTCAAAAAAAAAATTCTAACAACAACTGAACCAAAAACAAAAATTCAGATACGGTTAGAAACCGAATCGAAAACCAAATTCAGAATTCGGATAAAGTTAGAAACCAAACCGAATTTGATTCGGGTTTTTTCAGTTACAAATACGGTTCGGTTTTGGACACCTCAATTCTCAGAACCACCCTAAAAGGGCCCATTTATTTTCGCCCCAGGCCCTTTTTTTTAATCTCGGGGCCGGCTCTGCCGCCTATATAACAGACTGGTTAGAAGAAGTCACTTTGTGTTTATGGGATATGCATGCACCAGTGCCCGTAAAAATGTGGATATTTAAAGGTATTATTTGGTCAAATTAAACGCCCCATTAGCAGTGCGCACATATAATGTATATATGTGTCGACAGCTCTTGAGGAGCAAAAGTAAAATTGCACTAATTTTAACGTTATTTTACTTATTCAGTGAAAATAACGTTAAAATCGTTTCGGACGGTTGATCAAGCATCATGAGCCGAGGGTCTCACTGGAAGCAGCCTCTCTACCCCTACGGGGTTGGGGTAAGGCTGTCTACATCTCACCCTCCTCAGACCCTGCCTTAGCATGCTAATGGCGGGATATACTGAGTACGTTGATTAATTGATTGATTGATTGATTATTTGGTCAAATTAATAAGCAACATATTTAAAAAAATTGCATGACATTTTAGGAATTTTTCCTATCAAATATAACGCGCGCAAATTGTTGTGTTTTAAAATTAAAACTTAAATATATTCTTTACTAGGATATTATCCCGTGTATTACACGGGTTGATCATCAATAAAAAGAATTATACTATTTTTAAACACTATTTTTTTCAATATATGTTTCCTTAAGGCTTAAACATTTTGTATTAAAATATTGTTTTTATAAATTGTATATTTTATAATAAATTGCTTTTCTAAAATGTGCTTTTTTAATATTAATAAATTTTTAGTGTATTAAAAATATTTTTCTTAATTTAAAAAAAATGTATAAAAATAAAATTTAATATTTAATATTATTATTTAATATTAGGTGTATTTAATAGGAGAGAGTCAGAGAGAGGCGGGAAATCAAAGTTAAGATACTCTAAGAATGCGCCATGTGTCTAAAAAAACCTTGATTTATTATAATAGATTTGTGTGAAACATGATAGGACAAGAAAACTTGCAAAACGTTCTAAAATATCTTACTTATCTTAATAAACAAACATATTTGTTTGCCACTTGTCAAATTTTTAAACAAGCATTGACACATGTCATTTTTTGATCAAAATACTTAATTATATCTCCTATTAAATAATTATATTCTCTCATATTAAATAATAATAAGAATAGTAGTAGTAGTAGTAATAATAATATTATTTACCTTTATATATACAAGATAGTTTTAAAAAAAATTAAAATCAAATCTTTTTATTAGAGAGCACAATTAAATAAGTTTAAAAAATATTAAAAAAATCAAATTATTTTAAAATAAGAAATATGTTATGTGATATTTAGAAAACAAAATTTTTTGAAAAAAAAAACCATTTTCTTAAAAAGTGATTTTTTTTAGAAAAATAAAATAATCATTAAATCAGAGTTTTAAAAAATATGAACTAAAGTTTTCATGTTAATCAATTCAATGATATCAATTATTTCAAATCAAGAAGATCATCAAGTATTTTTTTCGTTATTTAAGTTTTTAATTATTATTTTTATTAGTTAAAGTACTTATTAATATGTAAACTAATAATTTTATAATTTCTTAATTCTATTGTTTACTATTTACTATTTTATATTAAATCCGTGTAATACACGGGATATAATCTAGTTAAATATATATTTAACCAAAAAAAAAATAACGTTTAATCAGTCATTCAGTCGCGGGCACACGTGTGTAAGTTAGGGTGTTTTAATGTTTTACATCTTCACATCTTATTTGTGTTTTATACGTTGTTTACTAGGTTAGCACCCCGTGTATTACACGGCTGAATGATAAAAATATAATAAAAAATCATTAATGAAAATATAGATAATATAAGATTTTTTTAATATAAAATATGGCTAAAATTTTGTATAATTTAATAATTTTAGTAATAAAATAATTATATTATTTTTTAAACACAAATTTTTTGTTTCTTTATTTTTTTTTAAATACTATTTTTAAAAATTGTATATTTTATAATAAGTTGGATATTCAAAATGTGTTTTTTTTTTAATTATAATATATTTTTATGTATTATAAAATATGTTTTCTAGTTTAAAAATGTAAAACAAAGTATTTTATATTAATATAATTATTTAATATGAGGTGTATTTAGTAGGAGAGAGAGGCGGGAAAATCAAAATTGAGAGGTTCTGTAATCACGCAATGTGTCTCTATAAATTTCGATTTATTATAATAGATAGATGTGTCAAAATACTTAAAAATAGAGTAAGCAACTTGAGCATTGATATCTTATACAATTATAAACTCTTTTTTGCCTTGCCACTTATATATTATTATAGAATAAGTTTGAACTCATTTCCTTCCAATTTCCGTAGCTTTAACTGTATCAAACATATAACTTTAAAGTGTGACATATCATTCAACTTAATTAACTGCTTTTGCCCCTTTTGGGCATGATTTGATATATTATGAAGCGTTAACAAAATAAAAAACAAATTTAATAAATAATAATTATATTAATTATATTTACATATAATTATTCATGAACAAAATCTTTAAAAAGTTACTTTTTTATTTAGTAACACTCGTTTTTCAAACAACTCACTGTTAAACCAATAATCCATATAACTGTGTACAATATTTTCACATGTAAAACAATTGTTTATTTTACATGCATGTGTAATTCATCATCATTTAAGAGTTAACATCGATGTAAAGTTTAAATTTACGTCGGCGTAAGTTTTTAGATAAAAAAAATTTACAACATTGTAAGCTTTTAACGATAATGAATTTAAACATACATATAAAAGAAAAAAGTGATGTATACTTGAACACGTGTAACAATGATATTCGAAAGTAAACAAAGTCTTATTGATTTTGATTGAGTTATGCATGTTATCGCTTTAAAAGTGATTTTATTTGATCATGATCCTATACAAGCTGATTCAAAAATTTATTGCAAAGGGTAAAAAATAGGTCGATAAAAATCATTATGGGTAAATAGCGGGTCATGTAAGTTTCACAAAAAAAAAAAAAAAAAAAAAAAAAAAAAGACTTATCAAGATTATTTAAAAAAACATTGCTTGAATAATCACCTTTCACGCTATATAACAAGTTAGTATATATTTAAACTCTACGAGGATAACACATTTATCATCAAATATTCAATTCTCTTTCATAATTATGCCATATTGTAATTAGATTTGTATCCCTTTTTTGTTTTAAAATTGTACAAAATTTTTGAAAGAGTAAATTACAAAAAAAAAGTCCTTTATTTATATATTAACCTTCAGATTTCATCCTTAAACTTTAATAATTACAACAGTCATCCTTTATATTTATATTCGGTAACAATTAAGCCATTCTTCATCAACTAAAGTTAACTTTTCTATTAATTATTCTAAAATGACTATTTTGCCCTTACGATAAGGCTATCCATAGCGGTCACCCCACTAAAAATCTTTCCCACCTAAATTTCATGCCACATCATCACCCTATTGAAAACCTTAAACCTCACAGTAGTCACCTCACTGAAAACCCTTCTCCACTATTCCATTGAACCAATTAGAAAGCGAGAAAGAGAGAAAGAGAGTGGGGAGCGGGAGCCGTGGAGTCTCACCGGGCAGGACTCGTGGACGAGGGGGCGGTGTTCCCGCTATGGGCCGCCAAAGGGAGGGAAGCCGTTGGGCGGCCGGGGGAAGCGCTGCGGGGGGTTTAAAGGATGAAATATATAAATTTATAAAATTAAAGGACATTCTTTTGTAGTTTACTAATATTTTTAATTCTTGTTATTTTCTTTGTTTTCTTTAGCTTTTCTTTTTTCTTTTACTATTAATTATTTTTTAATATTTTTATAAATTTTTAAAGGGTGGTGTTATTCACACACCCCACTGCCACACCTCACAACCCCAATACGCCCCGTAGTGGTCACTACGGGGCGTTTGAGGGGTAATCATTAGGTGGCCGTACCAATGATTCGGGTGTCAGTGTCAATGATTGGACCCTTAAACGCCCCGTAGTGACCACTACGAGGCGGCTATACGCCCCGTAGTGACCACTACGAGGCTTATACGTGACAGGGGGTGTTAAAATATAATTTTGGGGTGTGTAGATAACCCTTCCCTTTTTAAAAGAGTAAATTACGATTTTGGCCCCTATGGTTTAAGTATTTTAACTATTTCGACGCAAAATAGAATTTTCTATCAATCCAGCCTCTGTGGTTTATATAGCTAACGTTTCTGGTCCCTAACCATAGTTAGGTTTTGGGTCAAAACAATTATAATAGTTAAGTTTAAGGGGACAAAGCAGTTAGTTGTCTAAATCATAGGGAATGAATTGATAGAAGATGTTATTTTGGACCGAAATAGTTAAACACTTAAATCACAAGGACCAAAACCGTAATTTACTATTTTTAAAATTAGTGATTACTTTACTTGTTTATTTTTATTTTACAATCAAAAATTTATTTATATTTTTTATATCTTTAACTCTGTTATTTAGTTTATTTATTATTTTTTTGACTTAATAAATAAATTTTTAATAATTTAATAAGAAAAAAATGACAAACTTAATCATATTTCTCAGACATTTTCCTAATTGTATGTCATACACCATACCCAACTCATGGCACTTGTTTAATATAAATAATTAATAGACGATCAAAAAAGAAACACATGGTGATTTATCGTTGCTTAAAGATTTATAAAATAAAATAAAAAGATTATAATTAAATTATTGAATAACGTTATGCGTGTATTATGATTGATTGGGTCATTTTAATTTGAATCAAATATCAACCACATAAAGTGATGGTGTAAACAAGATCCACAAATGGGGGAGAGTCCACTCCTCGTTTATTTCATACCATTTTATGACATGGTGTATATAAATATCATGTCACAATGTCACATGGTTTCATAATCTTTTAGTAAAATATTACATAAGAATTATTCCAAAACTATTGAATGAGAACATCATTGAAGAGGTGGTGTGCAGGTATTTGCAATGATTGTTATTTCAACCATTATATTTTTCAAAATTTATCATATTAGAAAATAATAAAAAATAAAATGACGAGCTGAAAGGCAAAATACATAATGTCGTTCAAAAAAGTTCGAAGAGCTAAAAAAGTATTTTTTTTTCTATTATTTATATTTTGATATTCTATTCATTTTAAACATAAAATTTATTGTGTAAAAAATATGATAAGTTAATAAAAAATTAACAAACATGATCATGACAAATACTCTTTCATCAACTTTTTTTTTAATAATTTAATCTCAACAATTGATTAGAAATTTAGATGTATAATATTACTTCTTGCTATTTTAGCTTTGGGATATCCATTATATTAATTAGTAACTTGTTAATGTCACACATAAATAAAGTAAAAGATTACTATTTTAAAATAGCTTATAATATTTGTGGCATATGATTAACTTAATTAAATATATAACTGGGTGAGTTATTGGATCCGAATAAACAACGATATAGTTAAGGTGCTTTTCTACTTGAGTCAAAGTTCGGGTCATGCTCAAGATGAATTGGTTAAAGATATTGCTTTTAAAAAAGATTAAGAATTAATTTTGCAACTAAAGATAATAAAATTAATAAAGTGGGATAAGTTATTGTAAAAATTTTATTTAATTAATGTAAAAAATGTAAATAATTTAAAGCCACTAAATTCATAATTAATGGTTACAGTGGCGGAGCTTGACTAGAACTCTAGGAGGGGCGAAACTTTTTCAGGTGGGGCGAAATAAAAATTTTTAAAAAAATTTACACTACGTATCGAGAAATGTACCCTATTACACTAAAAAACAGGGGGGGCGGTCGCCCCTCCTCGTCCCTCAAAGCTCGGCCCATGAATGGTTATGATTAAATTATAAAAGAAAAGGTTACTTTTTTTTAAAGACAATGTTTCACGTAAGTTATCTTAACCGGGCCCATCAAATACACGCCCCTAGATGCATGGGAATCCTGTGAACTAGGAAAAAACTCGCCCCCATCGAGAAACATGAGATAAACCTCACAATCGTCAAATGGGATAAATGTCCTCCAACTTGATCCCAACGAGAGTAGAACTGCAACCTCTACAATAAAAGCCACTAAATTCATAATTAATGGTTATGATTAAATTATAAAAGAAAAGGTTACTAAAAAATATTTTAGTTATTAACACTTTTGTTGACTTTTATAAAAAAATTTATTTTATTTTAAATGTTGAGAACTTTAATATATGATGCTATTTTTTTTAAACTACACCTAAAAACAAGTTTTGTTCTATCTTTAAAACGAATATAACATTTTATATATTTTTATGGAATACCTTTTTCAGCTAATTGTGTTTCATAATGCATCATTGTTTTTTTTCAGTTTGTTATTGTGTCTTAATATTTTTTAAAATTTTACAAACTAAAAAAAGATAATGATAACATAAATGTGTACTTTAAATGTGCAAACACAACGATAAAATAACAAAAAAAAATCTCTATTACATAACATACAATAAGAAAATAACATGACATTGTGTAAAACATAAAAGAAAATGATTAATATAATAAAACACAATAACATAAAATGTGTTTTTTTAAAATAACAAGTTTCAAAAAACACAATTATGAAATAACACATGCAATTGATTACTTCTTATATGTTAAACTTAAAAATTTTAATAATAAAAATTTATTTAACATATAAAAACAATGAATTAAAATGTAAAAAACACAATAACATAAAATGTATTTTTTAAAATAACAAGTTCCAAAAACACAATTATGAAATAAAACAACTGATTACTTCTTATATGTTAAACTTAAAAAATTTAATAATAAAAATTTATTTACCATATAAAAACATTGAAAAAATAACAAAAAATGAATTAAAATGTAAAATACAATGTTAAAAATGAATATTATACAATAACTTTAGACGTAAAACACATTGTTTATAATTTTCTTTTTTTAAACAAATAAGAAATTGACACATGTTTATATCAACTGCTTAATTCAATCAATGCTTCTTAATTTTAATTTTTGAGATTAGTTAACATTTAGACGATAGATAACAAGATAAATTAATATGGGTGATGTTATTCCTACACCTTTATACGCCCACCGTAGGGGCCGTATAGCCCACCCAATACGTATTACACCCTGACCGACAGCGGAATACGTCGGGGCAGGAGTTTAATTGATTATTAGCTCATGGTGCTATTATAACGTACGTTTCAATTAATATTATTAACAATATAAATACAACAATCATTGAATCAAAATAAAACATTACATGAATTGAATATCCAAATTATTACAATTGAAATTCTAAACATTTAAAGATTTAAAGATTTAACTAGGTAACTTGTTACTACTATGTCTTCACCTTAACCTGTTATATATAACCTAAGACTTATGGGATCATAAAGTGTGAGTTGAGCTATAATCCTTTTGACAAGTTTAGATTTAACTTAAGCCCTAATGTGAATTGGGAGTGCCATAAACAACAAAATTTATGGTTGATAATGGCTTGGACCCATGAGCCAGGAATGCACTTAGGTTAAACCGGTGTGAACCCCTGGCGTAATCTTCAATGGGAACTGTCG